>JANAVB010035817.1:15676462-15748962 GCA_029216955.1 Iris pallida
TGATTTGGTAGACGGTGGTATTTGTGTTTGCAACGACATAGAGCGTTGTCTAATGTATATAGGCATTCCAGTGTGGAAGACAAGAATAATTAAAAGACACTCTATTATGATAAAGTACGAGATCTATCCGTGGGATTACATTGTCAAAGGAGGGTGCCTCTACGTCAGCCGAGATATAATCTTCAAGCTCCTCGTCTGTAAGAACTGGGGGCGGACTAGGAGAGTCGAACACAGCTTTGGGGTCTGAGAGGGTTATATGAGCCTTCTCTGACACCTTGGATGACTGCGGCGGCTTGCCCTTGAGACGCACCTTGAGAGGCGCCTCGGTTGCGCCTCCGGTGAGTGGTGCCTTCCCTTGTAATTTTGCCACCAGGGGAGCCGATGTTTGAGGTGGCTTTCCCTTGAGGCGTATCTTCAGGGGTGCTTCGCGAGCCGGCGCTTTCCCTGATAGCTTGATGCTCATTGGAGGCACCTTCTGTGGTGGTTTCCCCTTCAGTCGGATTTTCAAGGGGGCGTCGGGAGTCGCCTCAGGCTCCATGTCCGGCTCTGTTGCCGTCTCTGCCTCATCATCAGCGTCGTTGGCTTCCTCCTCGTCAATGGGCTTGTACAAGTCGGAATCGGTGAAGTAGGCTTCAATCCCTTTGAAAGGATCGATGTCTGCAAACTCCGTCCGGATGACGCCATTGGTGGATACATACTTCATGCACTGGTGGAGCGTGGAGGGCACCACCATGTACTCATGCAGCCATGGTCGATCGAGCAGGATGTTGTAGTTGACCTCGGCATCTACTACATAACAAGTCACCTCAGTTTTGAGGCTGCCAATGTGACACTTCAGTCGGATCTTGCCCAATGGCTCGCTCTTGCTAGCATTGAAGCCACTGATGGTTGTATTGGAGGGCGCCAGCCGGTACATCGGGATCCCCAGCTTTGATAGCAGTACCTTTGGAATGATGCTTAGGGAAGACCCAGGATCGATCTGAATCCGGCTCACCTTAACCGAGCCAATGTACCCTGTATAATACAGCGGTCGGTTATGTCGGTGATGCTTGAGCAGCATGTCTTGTTGGGTGAAAGTTATGTTTGGGATAACTTCATCCGCACAATGACAGTGCGCACAAGTAGTTGGGAGGTCTTCAGGCTGCTTGACCTGACTGAGAAAGGATTCAGCGTCCTTCAGAGCTTCGCAGAGAGCTTCTCGGGAATCTTTAGAAAGACGCAGGAGCTCGAACAAAGACAGGCGCGCAGGTGTACTGGCTAATTGTGCCAGAATGTCGAAGTTGTGAGGCTTGGACAGCCCCGAAGCATTCTCCTTCCGTAGAGGTCTGTCAAAACGGGCCTCCACCTGCTTCTGCTTATTAGCTGCTGAGGGCTTAGATGGACCCTCTTCAGGGATTGTGTTAGGAGGCACCACCTCGGCGGCGGCTTCGCCGGATTGGGAGCTCTGTTGTGCACGTGTTTGCACTGGAAGTGCCTCTTCTGTTAAAGAAGAGACTGTGCGACAAGACTTGATCTTCCTGCCTTTTGATTTGGAGGTAGGGCGTACCTCCGATTGAGTCACCTCGGAGACGAGGTCGGGGTGAACCCAGAGGACCTCTCCTCGAGATGTGGTGAGCGGGGTGAGTCCACTCACATTGTCACGAGTAGGTGGTAAGTTTACCACCTCCATTGTCGCCTTAGGGATGGGGATGACGCCATCTTGTGTGGTAGTTGGCGGCAAGGTGCCGAACTGAAGCGAAACCAGATTGGCCGACACCGTCTTCTCTTCATAGTCGACGGAGATTACATCCGCATTGATCATGCGCTGGATGTAATTCTTGAGGACGTAGCAGTCCTTGGTCGGGTGTCCGACAAACCGATGGTAGTGACAGTACCTTGGGTTGTCCACTTTCCCAACTTCATCGGGCCGCTTTGGGTCCGGTAGCTTGATCTTGTCACCCTGCTTCAGTATCTCAAAAAGTTGCAGGGTGTCGTCATCATTGAATGAATAAACCTCCTTGGGTCTTGGTGCCAGTGGAGGTTTCTGAGTAGGCGCAGATGCGCCTTTTGAGGCATTAACAGTCAATGCCTGTTTCCCCTTTGCTTCTCGTCCAGAGCTGTTAGCTGCGGACTTTTTTCCCTTATCGTCAAAGACGGGGAAGCTGACACCCAGAAGACGTGCATTGGCCGCCTTCTTTTCTGCAGCTTCAGCTTCGATGATCAGGGAGCTCCAGTCAGGAGGGGGAGTAGAGTTGAGCCAGAGCTTTACTGCAGGCAGCATGTTCATGCTGCAAGCGGAGAGGAGCGCATGTTCTGGCATGCCTGGAGGTAGCCTGAAGTAAGCCTGTCGGAAGCGTTCGATGAACGCCCGAACCATTTCCTTCTCCTTCTGACGTATCTCTATGAGAGACGCCATCGTCATGTCCTTCCCGCCGTCGTAGAAGCGGTCGAGGAAGAGGCGCGTCAGGTCGTCGAAGGACGATATGGAATTGTCGGGGAGGCTGCAGTACCAGTCATATGCTACTCCTTTCAGGGCCCCGACAAAGATACTGGTGAGGAGCGCGTCCTCCTTCGGAAGATGCCCTGTCTGTGACTGGAAGTACGTCAGGTACCGTCGCGGAGAGTCCTTCCCGTCGTATGGGGTGAGTGTTTGTGGCTTATACTTTGGGGGATAAACCACCTTGTTCTACTCGAGGGGATAAGGCTGGGGAATGCCCATCTTCTGGCGTTCCTCTTGCCTGTTCTTGGACTCGAAGCGCTCCCGCAGGTCTTTGATCATTTCGACCACATCCTCCGTAGAGCTAGGAGTCGGGGAAGGAGGTACCATCTGGATTGGAGCGTTTGAGGGCTCTGAGGTCCGAGGTGCTTCTGTATCCGAGGGCGCCCGTTGGAGGGGCACACTCGACTCCCCATTAGCTCCTGGGTCAGGACCAGTTGAAGGTGTCCTGATCAAGGCCGATCGCATCTCAAACACTGCTTGAGTCAGTGCTTGCATTGAGGCAGAGAGGGTTTTGAGTCCTCCCTCCAATGAGTCTATGCGCTGGACTATGTCCTGTGACGGCGCATCAGACTCGACATCATCCCCAGCCATGTATACTGTCCTGACACGGCCAGGAGTGGATGGATTGGTTGAGGCTTCGCTTTCAGCCTCACTCTCATGCGGGGGAGTCACTTCTCCTGGTGTTAGGCCACCCCCAGCCACATTCTGGAGTTCATCTTCAACAGGCGCATCTGCAAGGGTCTGCTTGCCCTCGGCTCCGTCTTGAAGGACCTCTTCGTTTCCAGAACTACCCCCGACAGTGTCCTGGAGGACATCCTCATTTTGAGGGGCTTCAGGGAGAGTAATCTCGCCTTGATGATGGAGATCCGCCGCTGCTGTGCTTTGGACATCTTCCTCTTCGGGAGGAGGCTCAACAAGGGTCTGGCTACCCCCAGCTTTCTCCGAGGACTTCTTCCTCAACCGAGTGCCTTCAAACACTCCAGAGGTCGAGACAGCTGCCTTGGTTTTCCTCGGCTGGCTTTTGGATGAAGACGAGGAATTGGCAGTCGTCTTCCGGATTGATGAGGAGTTGGAGACCACGTTGCATGAAGCGACCTTTGGCTCCTCTTCAGCTGACACCTTCGCCCCAAGGCGACGTCGGAGAGGTGTCGATGATTGTAGTCGTTGGAAGACTGACCGTCTTGGTGGAGCTACCACCTCGCAACAGCAGTTGATGGGGACCACCGCACAAGTATGTCCCGTAAGAGGCGCATCGTGCTTGTTGGTCGACTCTCCTGACCGGCGCTTGTGAGTGATCACGTTGCGTAGGTCGTTGGAGGAGAGTGGTGCCTTCACACCCCCTTCAGACGTATGGCAAGGCCAAACGCCGGGGTGGTCAGGTGAGTGCTGCGCCCCCTGATCTAATACCAAGTAGGCATCACGATCAGTAGTGGGGGAACCACAACATTTGAAGTGATTTGAACGGACCTCAAACGCACAACCAGAGGAGGCGCGGGAGTTCAAGACCACTGAGTTTGTCTCTCTCGACTTGGTTGTGCACGCAGTAGATGCGCCCAAGCAAGATGAGGGCTTCGAAGATCGACTCGTTGTTGGTGCAGAAGCACTTGAGTCAACCCTGTACAGCTTGCCATCGGCAGCGCGCGTGATGACGAGCACGTGCCTCTGGCCGGCTGCTGGCATAGCACGTCTGTGGCGCATGGCCCGTGCCGCCTTGGATTTCTTCGTACCAGCCCGCTGGGGCGCATAGTACTCAGCATCCAAATTCTTCTCGCCATTACAGCGAGTGAGTCTGTCAAAGACAGAGGCTTTTTGTGGCGCATCAGAGGTGATGCGCGGGGCATTGGCTGCGCCCCTGCTCCGTCGACGTATCTTCCTCGCCTGAGAGGGAGATGGCTGGGGAACGTGGTCGGCCGCACGCTTCCCCAAGAGATGCGCTGCATCGGCGGGCGCACCTTGGTTGCTGAGACCGTCAGCAGGAAGGAAAGGCTGGATTGCTGCATCCCCTTCAGTGGTGGTGCCCGAGGCGTCGACCTTGCGCACCCAGGCCGTGCGGATCTTCTTCGGCTTTGGTAGCCGCTTCGAAGGACTCGCACTTCCTTCAGAAATGAACTCCTCGTACGCCTGTTGATTGAGGCGCACGACCAGTGTCTTGTGGGAGGAGCCCACCTTCACGTCGTCGGCCTGTGACACAACTTTCTCGGAAGAGGAGAAAGAGGTCCCCAGCAGAGTCGCCAGCTTGTTTGCCATTAAAATTGTTTGATTGAAAACTTTAATACAAACAGAACAGTGTTACAATGTAGGACTTAGATGTAGTCCTAGGAGTACACTTTTGTTTAAGCTGGGTCCTTAGTGCCAATAGAGCGAGTGGTAATGCGTTGACTCCGTTGACCGGCTGACGACGGTTATCGGTTCTCTGAAGGCGTGGATTGCTCTGGGTGCTGGAGCTTGCTGAGAGGAGAAAAACGTTGAGTGTCTGTCTCTGCCTCTCTGATGATTCCTCGTATGCTCGTTGTGGATTCTGTGTGTGTGTGAAGGAGAAGATCCCTCTATTTATAGTTTTGTAGGCTGGCTGCTCATGCGCGCATGTAGGATGCGCCGGTGTGTGGGGACGCCACGTGGAGGTTGCTGATGGAGGCGCGTAGATGATGCGCCCTGATTGAGGGGGAGAACTCTTCATACTGCTGTTGTGAGCCGACACGTAGCAGAGGAGAAGATCTTTCCGTTGCTGAAATCTTGGACGAGTTGAGTCAAAGGACACGTGTCATCGACTCATGGCTCGAAGATCTCGGATTTGGTGGGGTAGTGATCTGGTGAGCTGCGCCTTGGATCTGGGCGCAGGAGGAGGCTGCGGCTCATAACCTTTAGGGATTACAAACTGTTTAGAGCGCATGGCTTTTGAGGCGCATGCAGGCGACTTTCCTTCTGTCTTTCGGGATCAGAGATCAGTCTGGGGCGCATGGCTTTTGAGGCGCATGCAAAGCTTCAACTGGAGACTCTTCTTCTGTCTTTAGGGATCAGTGAAGGGTCTGAGGCGCATGACTTTTGAGGCGCATGCTGGTTTGGACGCATGGCCGTAGAGGCGCATGTCGATTTGGACGCATGGCCGTAGAGGCGCATGCGGATGGCCACGTGGCAGTAGCCGTCGGAATAGAGTCATGATGATGCTGACGTTGCCGACGCTTCGTTCTCTAAAAAAGCTGTCACTGTTCAGACTTTGGGAAGCGTGCTGCCAACTCTGGTGTCAGTTCAGCATTTAATGTTTGTGATGTTCGATGGACAGCTGAGTGGGCACATTGGTTGTTGTCCCACTCGGCATGGAGATGTGAGGGAGGGCGCATCCTCTGTGATGCGCCGGGTACTGTATGGCGCGTCTGTGTGATGCGCCTGATGCTGGAGGGCGCGTCCATGTGATGCGCTGTTTGGCTGGCGCATCCGACATGTCTTTTAATGACGCGGTTGTCTCGCTCCTCGAGTGCTATAAATAGCCGTTTGGCTGAATTCGAGGCGTCCGGTTCATCCATTTAATGCAAATTCATTGCACAGAATTCGGAGAGTCATCCACTTGGCGCGTGGGTTTGATTTGCCCGGCCTATAAATAGTGGCATGGAGAGAAGGTTTGCTCCTCATTCCCTCACGTAATTCTAACATGAACTTGGATATGCGGGTGCATTCTGTTGACGAAGTGCTCCCGAGGGTGAAGATGAGACGTCGTGTTGTCTTCGATGCACTTGAAGGTGACTGTTACATCCAAAAGACGAAGTCGAGGGCTTCCGAGGCAGGCGGAAGGTGCCTGTTGCATCCAAAGATAAGGATGTTCGGGCCTCGTCTCCGTTATTCCGGAAGAGCCGTAGATCGGAATGGTGGTGCTAGGCTCTCTCTTCCTTCAAAGTGGATGCCGTCCATTTTGATTTGTGTTGAAAGCTCCTTGTGCCATGATTTCGATCACGGTCTTCCTTGGTCTTTGGAGGCTCTTTCGAAGCCTCCCCTGGCCACAGCATTTGTGGTGCTCTTCTCTTCCTTGGTTCCAGCCAGAGGGTTAAATGCTTTGCTTGGCGAAGCACTTATCAGGCGAGCCTGGCTGGAAGAGCGGCACATAACTGGGCTCTTCTCGGCCAGGTGAGCCTGGTTGGAAGAGTTGCACATCACTGAGCTGCTGAAGGGATGCACATAACTGAGCTGCTGAAGGGATGCACATAACTGAGCTACTGGAGAGATGCACATCACTGAGCTGCTGAGGAGATGGTGGGATGCGCCTGGTTGGAGGCGCATGGTATCTGCTGCGCCTAACTGGCGGCGCATGGTGACTGCTGCGCCTATCGGAAGGCACATGGTGGTTGCTGCGCCTATCTGGAAGGCGCATGGTGGCTGTTGGCTGTAGATCTAGGATCCTTCCTTTGTAGAAATTTTCCTAGACATGTAATAGACTTTTACATATATGAATAAAAAGTCCTTCTTCGAATGTCTATGGCTTATTCGATTAGCTGTCTGAGTTTTGGCGCATATAATGCCTGGCGCATGGGCTTTCCGGTTGTGAAATTCTATGCTTCTACAGTTTTAATACGGAGAATGACCACTCTCCGTCATTTTAACACGGAGAATGGCTATTCTCCGTCATTTTGACATGGATAAGGCCATTCTCTGTGGTTTTAGCACGGAGAATGGTCCTTATCCGTGATTTTAACACGAAAAATGGTCATTCTTCGAGTTAAAATTACGGAGAATGGTCATTCTCCGTGTTAAAATCACGGAGAATGATGGAGAACAGTCGACAAAAATCTAAAACTTAATTTTTTATTTTTTTTTTAGGAAAAAAATTTGTTAGGAACAAAAATTCAAGAGTTTTCGTTCTTCTTTCAAAACGATGCTAACTCTTATGGAAAAGAAAAAAAGATCTTCTCTCCACAATTGACCTAATCGTCGAAAAACTTCAAATCTCTCCACGATGATGATGATGATGATGATGATGAGCGATGATCGGAGTTCGACTGAAGAAAAGCACAGTGAACTACGAACGATCTATGCGATCTCTGCTGAAGATGAGAGCAATGGAATTCAGATCTCTCGTGAAGAAGAAGGCGAAAATCGCAATCCAAATCTGAGTTTGTGCGAAGGGTAGTTATGGTATTATAAAGATGACAATTTTGTAAATACAGAGCATCTAAAGGAAATTTTAGAATATTTAACGTGAAAATATATAATTTTGGACATTTCATAAAATTCATCATGCGGATGAATTTTTTACACAAACCAACTCCAAAATTGGATTTCTCAGCAATTTCCAGTTTACAATTAGTTTATGTTTTCTAACACTTACAACTCCACGAATCTGCAACAAACTTCAAGCCTTTAAGTTAGAAAAAGAATAAAGATGTGATTTTGACAATGGAAAAGCTTTGATTTCAAGGAATGAAGATTGTCCACTCCCTACGAACTTTACATTTGCTTAAAAACATACAAGCTTTAATGAGAAATAGCACACTCCTCCTAGCACACTCCTCCTCCTCCTCCTTTTGCTGACAGCAAGTGATAACTAGAGTAAAATATTAATAGCAGAGAATAGAGGGAACTGAGAGAGAGATTGAGAGAGAGAGAGAGAGAGAGAGAGAGATCTAGACTGGGTTGGACTGATATATATTAAAAAAATTGGAATGGCCGGAACCCATTTTAGTCCACCAAAAAATGTGTAGCTGATCAACTCAGAATAAATTGTTCATGACAAAACACAATAGTCCAAATTACACAATTACCATCTTAAAAAAACTAAATAACACAAATCAAACAACAATCACATATTACCGTTTAGTGTTATAATGTCACATAATTTTTAAATAAAAAATTTTGAGTGGCACCCCACTTATATTATCCATATTCGTAGTGCATCCCACATTGTTCCACATATACATAAGTCCCCCTACTTCTAACAGAAAACGTCAAATAATAACGTTGGTGGCCTTTAAAACACTTTCCATGACCGTAATACCCCTCCTCCCTTTCCTTGCTGTTGAGTCCCTAATATTTTACACAACAAAAATTTTCCAAACTTTCTTAGGTGCCACCTTCCTGTGGTGCTCTCGACCTGCCTCGGCCTCTCCGGCCATCGCCGGAGCCGACCCCCTTGACCACCGCACCATCTACAGCCCTTCTGTCGTAACCCCCACCCTCTCCCCGGAGCCTACCAACCTACCATTTCCGGCCATTTCCGACAGCCCTAGCCATCGACCTAGCTCCCCCAACGGACCCTCCGACCAACACAACCGACCTCACCCTCACCACCAGACAACGCCGTCGTGGGCCAACAGACCCAGACCCCTCTGCCGTCTTCTCCACTACTTCCATGCACCACAAACACCACCACCATCAGCAAAAAAAGACCAACACTCACATGGCCGTACTCGACCACCACCCCTCCGCCGCCACAGCTGCCATCACCATCGCCTCCATCAGCTACCACTCCCCCATCTCCTCCAGTACCTCCACCGCCTGGCCACGCGCGCTCCGCCGTAGATCTACTGTGCCGCTCGCCGCGACCCCGTTCCCCAAGCGCCGCGCTTCCCTGGCCAGCTCCGGCTAATCGAGTCTCCTCTGAACCTTGCCGACCTCAGCGCGGTCCAAATTCGCACCGGCGACTACCTCCAGTGAGCGCCACCTGGCCGGATCTGACCGTGGCCACCGCCTCAAGTTCTAGATGCGCCGTCGTGCCACCAACGGCTGCTCGGGCCTTGCGCCGACGAGCATTGATGTCGCGCCATCAACCCGCGTTGGTGCTGCATCATAGCGTTCTCTCCGCCTCCACCTTCTTGGCCGGTGTTTTTGAATATAAATTGGAAATTTTCCTTCCACTCAACAGCAAGGAAAGGGGGGAGGGATATTACGGTCATGAAAAGTGTTTTAAAGGCCACCAACGTTATTATTTGACGTTTTCTGTTAGAAGTGGGATGACTTATGTATATGTGGAACAATGTGGGGTGTACTACGAATATGGATAATATAAGTGGGTTGCCACTCAAAATTTTTCTATTTAAATTTTAAGTTTAGAATTTTAAATTTTAAACGGTCAACAAGTCGTTAGGTCAAGACACAAACGCTATTATAGATACTATGAAACGTAAAATTTTAATATTATATTAAACAAAAGAAAAATGCTTTATGTACCTCCAAAATTATGTCCCTTTATGTTCCTCCGCCACATGTCCTTTTTCTATTTGCTCATATCTTCCCTCCAACTCCTCTTCTATTTGCTTGGGACAATAAAGAAGTGACATGTGATGGAGGAACATGAAGGAACGTGATTTTGAAGGTAGATATAGCATTACTCTAAACAAAATAACCCGACATACAACAGTTACGACAGACAACAAATGAACAAATGAAACTCTCGTAAAATTTCAAATGCAATCAACTAATTTTCTTCTTCTTCTAGGCCTCTCACGGTCTTAGAACATCACCGACTCTAGAAATGGACCGTCTCCGTGGACGCAATCTCCATCTGTCCCTGGTGTTCTAATTGTGGCAGTACGTACGTGCTGCTGATTCATGTAGGAATTAGCCGCTGAGTTGTTGTAACTTGCTTGAGCCGGCAACATTTCATGCACATCCCCTCCGAAGAGAGAGCTGGTAGTGATTTGGTTCGGATATTGATTAGCCATGGCCGCCGACGGCCTTATAACAACCGTGGCGGCGAAGTTGCTCCTGCAGCTCGTAAAAGCCGGCCTGCCTCTCCCGCGCGCCGCAGGAACATCGTGGTTGTGCTTCCCCTCGTACGTAGTGATCACCGCACGTAGATCGTGAGACGCCCTCTCGACGTGCTTCCTCACCGGGCAGCCGGCACTTGTACATTTGTAGTAGCTCCTGCAGCATGCAATTGAAGCTTCTGCTAAGAAATCAACACAATTTGAGCTCTATATATTGTGCAAATTAGTTGATACGATGCTTCTTCACCTTGGGTTAGGGTTCCCCTTCACCACCTTCTGCCCGTACTTCCTCCACCGATAGCCGTCGACGAGGATGTCGATGTCGCTTGTCGTCTGCACCACCACTCTAGGCTCCCTCACTGTTCTATTACTGGAAGCCGAGATCCCTTCGCTGTCCTTAATCTCCTTCCTGGAACGATCGACGAATGAGCAACTCTATTTATTTAGTACTTCCAGTGGAAGAGTTCTACGCTAGTTACCATCTCTTTGCGTCGGGCTGTCCGTCGTCGTCGAGCTCGTCTCCTCCGGACCTCCTCTGCTGCTGGGAGGCCATATCGAGCTCATCGTCATCATCGCCGAACGAAAGCGAAGAGTTTTCTGGCGTAGTGACAGACTCTATTGGCAACGCTTCTGTGACATTGACACTAGAGTTCCTTCGCGTTGTCGGCTTCGGGTGGTTGTGAGCCCCCTTGTAGACGATCTCAGTGATCTGCCCGTCCACGGACCTCTCCACCTTCTTCTTCGTGGGGCAGTTCGGGAAGGTGCACTTGTAGTAGCTCCGCGGGCTCTCGCTCCCTTTCACCTGCTTCTGTCCGTACTTCCTCCAGTTGTAGCCGTCGTCGTCCGACCTCTTCTGGTCTCTTAGGCGGCGGCGGTGGTCGGCTTGTAACAGTACTGGAGCCTGTCTCGTTGCATCGACATCTACTGCTTCGTCGACGTCTTGTCTCATGGAAGAGAGTTGTGTTGCGTTGTAATTACCAGCTTCTTGGTAATTCCATTTTTGTTGGTGTCCTCCCAAGCCTAATTCCTCCTATATATGGTAAAAACAGACGTCATATTGGGATCTTGACGACTAATAATGTCGACAAAATCGATAAATGCTTATCACGGAATCGAAGGACTTACCGAATATGATGGTGCGGAGGAAGAATTATAAGGGTAGAAGGATGACGACGACGACGGTTGCATGTTTCCGGTCATCATCGTGTTGGTTTGGAACGAGAAATCGGAGTAAGTCCTCTCCTCCTCCTCCTCCTCCTCGACGTCGCGTTGCCGGCCGTGGCTAGAGGAAGTGGTGCCCCTCCAGTTGAAGTTTTGAGAAGGCAGGGTCCCAGTAGTTGGAGATGGCAAGGTCTGCTCTCAGAACAAAATCAACACACAAATAAAATCAATCTTATTGTACTTCGACACTATGCTAAATACTAGAAACAACATATCCACAGGAATGGAACCTTATAGAATGAAGAAAAAAATCATCAAGTATTTCTGACCCAGTTATCGAACAATGAACATATATGTGTATATATATATGCACAAACAAAAAGGAAGAACAAAGTTAGTCATGCATTAGCTAGATTCACGTCAAACATTACTAAGATTATTAAGGAGCTAAGCAGTAGAAAGTGCTTAATTACATTGGAAGGCTGGAGGAACACCGGGGAGTCCAAGAGCCCGGCTGGGCTAAGTCCGAACGGGATCGAGAGATCATACGGAGACGGAGAGATAGGGGGAGGACTAGAGATTGGCAGGGAAGTAGGAGCAATGGATTTGAACTCGGGCAAGTCGTTCGACCCTGTCCGAGCGAACGTCACTCGGTCTGCCTCACCCCTTGATAAAAACTTGGAGAAGGAAGGATGATACTGATCCGTGGAGAAGGCGTACGATGGCGGCTGCGACTTCGCCGAGGTCTCGAAGCTCCCCGACGAGGAGGAAGTCATGGAAGGAACAGTAAGTAGCTGATGAGTAGAAATGAGTCGCGTATAAGAAGGGTGGATTATGTATACAAAGATGGAGGGTTAGTAGAGTAGCTTCTGAGAAGGAGATCGGACTGTTGAAATTTTGACCGTGGAAGTATTGTTCAAAACCTCGTGGGTTTTACCGGTCAATCTGTGGATTTGTATTTTGTTGTTGTTATTGTTGTTGTTTTTCAAAATTGTTGTATGGCTCGCTTAGTACTAGCTCATTATTAGCAAATATTGATGTGACGGAGAGAGGTAACCAAGTTTACAGGTTCAGCTGGTTAATATTAACATTAATATTAAAATTAACATTAACATTAAAATTAATATTAATATTAATATTAAATTAAAATTAGCACTAACATTAACATTAAAATTAATACTAAAATTAATATTAACTTCAAATTAACATGAATATTAATATTAACATTAATTAGTATTAAAATTAACATTAAATTAAAATTAGCATTAGCATTAACATTAACATTGACATTAACAATAAATTTTTTGGATAATTAATTTTTTGGGTTAAAATATGACATGTCAGCTGCCATGTCACTTCCTGTCAGATGTCACATAATGGGAGATGTCATCACCCAAATTTTTTGGGACCAATTAACATAAGAGAAATGTTTAAAAAATATTTTTCAAAAACTGTTGACCAGCTAAACCTGTAAACTTGTTTACATCTCTTTGCCATATCAACATTTGCTAGTAGTGAGCTAGTACTAAGCTGGCCATACAGCAAGATTGTTAATCTTCAGCCCTTCCTTGCTCTAGAGTTGTATATATAGTCCACTCCGGTTTAAAATGGTTGGATCCGGTCTGGTCCAACCATTGAAAGTACCAAGAAATAAGACCTTCCTTTACATGTGTCCGGTTTTTTTTTTTTTTTCTTTTTTCTGTAATTTAATCTTACAAAATTACATCTGGTCTCTTTTCAAAGGTATGTATTAAAAAAATAGTTTTATATAGGCTTTGGGCTGATATCTTGAGAGGAAAAAAAAAACAAAAAAACAAAACTACACATTCTTAAAAAGAAACAGCAATGTACAAAATTATAATTCTACGATCCAAAATGTTAAAATAAGACACTAGAAAGTGTATACAAAGACTGCTGAGGAATATATACAAAAGAACAGTTTATCGCAAACGTCCCCAAACCAGACCCTTTTGTTGCATTCAGGGCAATCCCCACGCCTTGTGTGATCCCAATATAGATCAGGACTGCAGGTGGTCCTTCAGAATCGGCCTATAAAAAGAATCAAGAGATAACTAAAATTAGCTCCAGACAGGATAACATAATCTCCCGGGCCCGGCCCCGGCCCCGGCCCAGCCCTGCCCTTGAATCTGCCAAGGGCAACATAATCTCCAAATTCCTGCATGCACGAGAATATGACCAGAACTACCAGCTTCTCAAATCTTTGCGGTTGCTATGCTTTTATGTACATAGGATGATAGGAATCACCACAATAGTAAAAAAAAAAAAAAAACTGCCTTCTGGTTGTTATGCAGTAAATATAAGTTCTTGTAGGAAATAATAATGTCTTGTTTTCATTGCTAGAATTTGTTACAATATATATAGTGTCTACATTTGGACTTATGGGCCATATTTACATTACAAATATAATCTAACAATCTAACACCCCCCCTCAAGTTGGAGCATACAAGTCACAAATGTCCAACTTGGAAAGAAAAGAATCAAACACTTGCTTTCCAAGGGACTTAGTGAAGATATCAGCCAGTTGAGTAGAAGTAGGAACATGCGAGACTATTACGGTGCCATCTCTAATAGCATCGCGAACAAAATACAAATCCACCTCAATATGCTTACTGTGCTCATGAAACACCGGGTTCTGAGCCAGGTGCAGGGCTGACTAACTGTCATAATACACCGACATAGCAGACTCCTGGCGAACGTCCAAACACACCAATAACTCCTTCAACCATTTCAACTCACAAACAGGCGCAGCAAGAGATCGGTATTCAGCTTCAGCGGAAGATCGGAAAACAGTTGGTTGCTTCTTGGTCTTCCAAGAAATAGGAGACCCCTCCAGAAACACCAACCAGACTGTAACAGAGCGGCGAGTCAAGGGACAGCTGGCCCAGTCGGAATCACACCAACCAGAAAGACAGAGATCACAATCAGCTTTCAAAAGAATATCCTGTCCCGGTGCATGTTTGAGATATCTGACAACTCTCAAAGCAGCATGCCAATGATCTTGTCGAGGCTCCTGTAAGAATTGAGACAAGATATGCACAGCATAGGCTAAGTCAGGGCGAGTAAATGATAGATAAATCAACCTCCCAACCAGCCTCCGATAAGGCTCTGCATCCGCCATCTTTGGACTAGTCGATTCTGCCAGCTTGTGATTGGGCTCCATGGGAAAGCCAGCAGGTCGAGACCCCATCAAGCCGCATTCTGAAATGATATCCAAAGCATACTTTCTTTGACACAAGGAAATGTCTTCTGCACTGTCACGCCCCATAACCAGAATATTGGAGAGCGGGGGAATGACTCAGCCAGCTACGTATTACGGGTAGATGAATACCGTATAATACGATCAATGCTGTCTACAAGACGAGGGGGTACATACTACATAAAAGTCTCACTATGGTCACTTCCCATCTATTGTCTCAATCATTCAAACAAGAAACAGAAATAGAGAACATGTGAGATAAAGCAGTAAGGCGTCCCAAACGCTCAGTCAAAATGTTCTTGAGATCTGGCTTTACAAAACGTAGCAAGATGATATAGCAACATATACACAATTGTTATCAGCTGCAGTCTGATTTAATTACAATTATACAAAAGTAGGTACAAGACAATCCGACTAACATGTCGGTGCCAAACGGCAAAGTATAAAGTAGATAGCAAAACGAGCGGGGAAGTAAGAAACCCACTCGAGTCCTCCTGCGATCATCCCTCTAGTGTTGACCATCTTGGAGGTAGAAGTAAGCTGAGTCCTCGGGAACCGGCTCTAAATCTGGCCATACAAAACCAGAGAGGTTAGACCTCTAATAGCAAGTACCACAAGGAAGCACGACATGAGAACTAAAACCAGTAATAAGAAATATGATAAATAGATCTCTGCTTGCCACTAGGATTCTCATAACATCACGACACTTCGAACCAACCTCCCAACCAAATAAGGACAGAAGTTGGTCCGTCATGTCCTGACATTCTGATCATCTTAGTTAGGCAACAGAGTAGGTACAGTACACAAACAAATCAATTTAAACGGCCATTCAACTACTACGGCTTGCTACTGTGTGTTCCAAGTTATCCTGGAATTATGCAATAAAAGATTCCTCAGTTCTCACTATGTGCAAGCAAGGCTAGTTTACCCAGTCAATCAATTGCGCCAATCATGAATTAGACGAGTCCCAGCAGGACGTCCGTCATCAATATATAATATACAATAAATAATATAACCAGATACCGCTCCGTGCCCGTGTGGCAGGCTTGCAGTATCTGTGGGGACCAGCCGACCTGTCGGGCACTTAATAGTCCCAAGAGGGCTGCCATGTAAGAACTCGGGAATTCATTCTCTCCATGCAATTATTATTTTATTTAACTTAGTAGTCTCTACGTTGAGTGAAGTACCATGACGTAGATCATGGTCATTCAGAATGAGTACTTCGTACGGGGTACGATATGCACAACTCTACAATGATACCAGTGCGGTCAGGTTGTAGGTCTTACATAGCGTAATACAACAATCAAAACTAACCACAGAGTAATCATGCCTTGACCATAAAGTACACATGCTTCTTTGGTAAGATAAATAAATAATAAATGAACTGAAGCCTGCATGTGCCTGTATGCCAACATTCGGGATCAGCCAGTCGATTTCAATAGTTCATAATTAATATGAATGTGTTCCATTCATTCAATTCAAAAAGACGACTAGCCAGTCTCTTAGTTCCAACTAGGAACACATGATCAATTTTTAGTCAAGGTCACAATCATTATCAATGGTGACAAGGCATGAAAGTCAACTAGTATTCAGTGGGGTCGAGTCTACAACTCTCAGGATTTAATTCCAGTCAATCGGGGTATCTATAACTCAATTCACGACACATGGTTCATCCCACGTAACAATCTATATAACAGAAATATTAACATATCATGATTATATCAAGTTTATGCCAAAAGGCGTAAGGATATAAAATGGTCGTTAAATATCTAATAAAATATCAATATACAGGGCTATAAAAGATCCAGGGTAAGTAAGGTCAGGTCCAGTTGCGCCTAAACACTCAAGTCAGACTATGCTCAAGTCAGCGTACGCTCAGGTCAAGCTACGCTCAAGTCAGCGTACGCTCAGGTCAAGCTACGCTCAAGTCAAGCTACGCTCAAGTCAGGCTACGCTCAAGTCAAAGAGGCAGCGTATGGGCTCCATACGACTCCTTATTATCCAAGCTAGCGTACGCAAGTCATACGCTTCCAAAAGGCAGCGTATGAACTCCATACGACTCCTTACTATCCAAGCTAGCGTACGCAAGTCATACGCTTCCAAAAGGCAGCGTATGAACTCCATGCGACTCCTTACTATCCAAGCTAGCGTACGCAAGTCATACGCTTCCAAAAGGCAGCGTATAGAAGACATACGCCTCCAAAAGGCAGCGTATGAATTAAACTGCGCTGCGCTAAAGAGCGCGCGCAGCTCAGTGGCGCAAGCTAAAAAGCTAGCGCACACTACTCACTGTCTTTTCCAGAACAGCAAGAACTCCATGGTTGCACCCAAGGCTTCAAAAGTCCATAACTTGGTCAGAACAAGTCCAAATCCAGCTTTCCAAAGGTCAAATTTGGGTAGAATAAAATTTTTTACAACATGGGACCATCAAAACTTGCAAACAAAGAAGTTTGATAGATCAAAACCACCAAAATTCGAAATAACTCATTTCTAGATCTACAAAAATTAAGGCTTCGAAATGAAAAATGCCAAGTTCTAAACTCTCTTAGGATCATGAGAGGAAGATAATTGAACTATAAAAACATGGGTTCTCATGGGAAGCAAGTTGTACTTGCCTACGGTTTGGTAGGTGGAGGGAGTGATGAGGAAGAAGAAGAAGAAGAGTGATGGTGAAGGAAAAATAATGAAGAGAGAGAAAGGGGGGTTGGCTTTAAATGAAAAGGTGGTGGTAGGTGGGGGTGTTAGGTTTGGTTCATGATGAACCAACTAGCTAAACCAAACCAAGCCGAACCCAAAGTCTAGCTGAAAAATAAAAGCAGAAAGTAAAATACAGATAATTAATTAACATAAATTTAAAGGAATTTAAATATAGGATAATACATGATAAATATTAAATAAATACATTTGAGTGGTATATTCTGTAATGCCCCGCTCCGCACGGCGCATTACGCTGAAGCGTTGACTCAACGAGTCGCATGGACCGAAAGAATGTATCGATGCAAAACGATACGAGAGCTAAGTTGTCCCGAGCAACGCATCGAACTAAGTCGATGCGAAGTGTTGCCTTGTCCCGAAGAATGCATCGAGTGAATCGATGCGAAGCGCCGTGTTGCCCCGAAAGATGAGTGCATTGAATCGGCTCGAAGATTCTAAGAAATCGAATCGACCAAGGCGCAAGTCCGAATCGAAGCAAGTATTGATTTTAGTTGGTTTCGTGTGCAGGTCATACTTTGACGGGAAAATATTAGAGGTCGATCTTTTGCAATATTTAGTAAGGGGTCCGCAAAACCCAAATCGTCGCCTTGCGACGGGCAGAGACTTGGGCACGCTAAGGCGAATTGGGCGTATAACTCAACGAAGCACGAAGTGCTCAAATGGCTAAGTCAGGAGAGTGGCCGTGCAACAAAGTTAGGGAATCGAGCCGTATCGGCTCGGCGAAACGACGAAGGCGTATCGACTCAAGGTGGGAGGATTGACTTCTTTTTTACTCCTTCATTCGATAAGTCAAATATGGCATTGTATGCTAAGTTAACCTATCGACGCCACGGGCGTGGCCGATCGGAGATAAAATCATAGGAGTCGAACACTAAGTTAGAACAATTGAAATGAAACGTGCATCAATATGTACGAGTCGCTATGGGACATTGGATATCGCTAAGGCGAGCGCCTCGGTGCGCAAGCCGTAAGAACATGGGATAACTGTAATCGGCAAGTGCCTTAGTGCACGAACCATACCGTGCCTTTGCGCACGAGTTAGAACGGCTAGAACATTGAAAGACAATAGGCGAGCGCCCTAGCGCGCAAGCCCCGAACATTGAATGCTAAGTTGTAGAACATTGGAAGTACGGTCGAAACGTGCCTACGTGCATGGGATAATAAAAGATGGCTTCGTTGCGAGAGAATACAGTTGCGGTATGAATGTGGCGGAACTGTCGGATATGACATGTTGCCTCGAAAGGTGTTCGAGACCTTCGGGTCGTTCAGTTGACGAGCATTGAGTTGAGGTACGATGCCATTGAATCATCGAAACGAAGTACGAAACGAAAGAACATAGAAAGCTAAATGGAAGAAATGCGAGACGATAAGTCTGAGTCTCGGACTCAAGACTATGTTTGGTTGTTTAAATTTAACTGTTGAATGATAGGGCGTTGCATGGTCGATTGGAATGGGCTCGAGATTAATGTGATATTAACTCGTGCACGAGTATCCCCCCAAACGGATAAATGCCGGAGGTCCCCGGAACCGATTTGGCCGCGGAGGGATGATAATCTTTGTAGACGCACATCCTTAAACAAGATGGGAGAAGCCACAAATGATGGCATGTACCGGGAATGTTTCGGTTGTTTGGGAGAGTGACCCAACCCGTGAAACGCCGGCAGCCCAACCAAATAGTGAGAAAAGAAGGAGAGAAAAAAGGAACTCCTTTAGTCCATTCCGGCGCGGATACGCCAACGGCCTGCATATAGTTAAGGAACAATGGATTGAAAGTGTAGGCGCATATGCGTTCCGCATAGAGATCCTGCTTAGAGATGCACAATAACATGACAGGGAAGGATTACGGCGTATTCACCTTGCGTCGGTGCAAGGGCGAGTGCGTCGATTTGGTAAGTCGCGCCACGAATCAAACACGAGATTGCTTGGTTGTTGCCTATTCAATTCGATAACATGCTGCTATGATAACATGCTTTACGCTTTCGAATATGCCATGAAATTGACCCTAAGGAGAACATAGCAAGATCATAAGCTAAGTTGCATGATTCAACATAAAGATTAAAATGTCGGTTTGGAAAGATGATCTTTGCTTCAGTACATGCGAGGACGAACGTACTGATCCCCCACCAGCTTCATGCAGGGTGCAGGGAATGGATTGCTCGCGGCGAAGCGTTGCTTGAACGTGTTAAGGCTTGGAATGCCGAAGCGCATTGAAGCGTGCTATCGCATTGACGCTCGGACTACGCAGCTGGATTGACACGGCCGAGATATAGAAGGCATGATGTATGGAACGGTGAAATCCTTTGTGGGCAAGAGAGAACCTGAGTGTTGTAGCCAATCTGACATATATTGTTAGGCTATCGAAAGCCATTGTAATCTCAGTTTCAGATATCAATAAAGAGAATTGTTTCGTATACTCTGTTTTCCTATCGTTGTTAATATCAAATCAAAAGGTAACCATTTGAGAACTTGTCATCTTGCCTTGCACGGGTGCAACTCCAGGCTCGTACGGCATCACGCCCCTTGCGAGGACGAAGATTCGGGTGATTCCGGGTCGGGGCGTGACACGTCATGCACTTCTCGTAACAAAGGTGGAAGGGACAAACGATAAGCAACATCGCCTACCCTATTAAGAATAACAAATGGGCCTATGTATCGTGGACTCAACTTTTCGCGAACGCCAAATCTAATGACCCCACGGGTAGGTGAGATCCGCAAGAACACGTGGTCCCCAACAGAAAACTCTAGCGGCCTACGATGCTGGTCCGCCCAATGACGATGCCGATCCTGCGCAACACGAAGTCGCTCGACTCTAATTCCCTTAATCACTTCAACCGTCTGGATAATCATTTCTGGGCCTAGCATCTTCCTTTCCCCGATATCATCCCATGCTAGTGGCAATCTACACTTCTTACCATATAGTGCCTCAAATGGCACCATCTGGATACTGGCTTGATAACTGTTGTTGTATGAAAATTCAACTAAGTGCAGGTGGCTTTTCCAAGATCCTCCAAAATTCAGAGTGCAAGCTCGCAACATATCTTCCAAAGTCTGAATTGTCCTTTCTGATTGCCCGTCCGTCTGCGGATGGTAACCCGTGTTAAATCTCAACTTGGTACCCAGACTATGATGCAAGCTCTTCCAGAAATGTGATGTAAAGCGGGTATCTCGGTCTGACACAATACTGACAGGGACTCCATGCTGCCTGACTATCTGTTGCATATACAACGCTGCCAACTTTTTTGTAGATTGCCCTACTCTGAAAGGAAGAAATGTGCTACCTTTGTAAGCCGATCTACTATCACCCAAATAGCATCTTTACCACTTGGTGATCTCGGTAAACCGGTCACAAAGTCCATTGTGATGTGTTCCCACTTCCATTTCGGGATAGAAAGCGGTTGTAATAATCCAGCTGGCCTCTGCTGTTCTGCCTTTACTTGCTGACATATCAAGCAACGGGAAATAAACCTAGCTATCTCCCTCTTCATCCCGTTCCACCAGAAGTGCTGCTTGATATCTTGGTACATCTTGGTCCCTCCAGGATGTATAGAATACTGAGAAATATGAGCTTCTGCCATAACCTCATGTCTGATATCCCCACTAGGTACACATAGACGTGATCCAAACCTAAGTGTACCATCTTCATGAATTCTCATCTCCTTCCTGAGTCCTGACTCACATTCTGCCCTAAGCTTCTGAATCCTTGGGTCATGTGCCTGGGCCGCCTTGATCCTGCCTACCAAGTCGGATTGAACTTGTAGACTCGCCAGAATTCCTATATCATTAGAAAGTATAACTTCGATGCCCATCTCCTGAAGGTCTTCTAAGATGTGCTTCTGCGTTGTCAACATAAATGCGCCGCCTCTTCTGCTGAGAGCGTTTGCTACCACATTAGCCTTGCCTGGATGATACTGAAGTTCCACGTCATAATCCTTGATCTGCTCTAACCATCTTCTCTGCCTCATGTTCAGCTCCTTCTGAGTAAAGATGTACTTCAGACTTTTGTGGTCGGTGTACATGTCTACTCGGTCACCATATAAGTAATGCCTCCATAGCTTCAAAGCAAATACTACTGCCGCCAACTCTAAATCATGAGTTGGATAATTTTTCTCGTGGTCTCGAAGTTACCTAGATGCATACGATATCACCTTCCCATGTTGCATAAGGACACATCCAAGTCCTTTACCTGACGCATCACAATATACGGTAAAACCTCCGGGTCCAACTTGCAATGTAAGAATAGGCGCTGATATCAACTTCTACTTCAAATTCTCAAACGATGACTGGCATTCTGCCGACCAGACAAATGGCACATCCTTCCGTGTCAAGCGGGTCATAGGTGCTGAAAGTCTTGCAAAATCTGACACAAATCTTCTGTAATATCCTGCCAATCCCAAGAAACTCCGTACATCAGCTACGGTCTTGGGTACTGGCCAACTCTCTACTGCTTCTACCTTCTTGGGATCCACTGCTACTCCAGCTCCTGATACGATATGACCCAAAAATGAAATGTGATCCTCCCAGAACTCACACTTGCTGAGCTTGGCATACAACTGATTCTCTCTCAGAACCTGCAATACTTTTCTGAGGTGGTCTTCATTCTCCTCTTCACTAGCAGAGTACACAAGAATGTCGTCGAGAAATACTACGACAAACTGATCTAAATACGGCATAAAGATACGGTTCATCAAATCCATGAATATAGCTGGAGCATTGGTCAAACCAAACGGCATTACTAAGAATTCATAATGTCCATACTTCGACCAGAATGCTGTCTTGGGAATGTCTTCCTTTCGAACCCTCACTTGATGGTACCCTGAACGAAGATCTATCTTGGAGAAAACTCTAGCTGTGCTCAACTGGTCAAACAAGTCGTCGATCCTGGGTAGTGGATACTTATTCTTTACTGTTGCCGTGTTAAGCTTCCTGTAGTCGATACACAATCTGGATGATCCATCCTTCTTCTCCACAAGTACCACTGGTGCTGCCCATGGCGATATGCTGGCTTGGATAAACTTCTTCTCCTTCAGTTCCTCTATGTGCTGATATACCTTGGCCTGCTCTGAATCCGCCATTCTGTAAACCCGATCTGATATCGGTTTAGTCCCAGGTGTCAATTCTATACTGAACTCAATATCTCTAACCGGTGGCAGACCGAGAAGTTCTTCGGGAAATGTCACGACCCGTACCCTGATTAGGGGCACGAGAAGTGGGTACGTCCAGCCTACGCTGCAGCATCGGCGGTAGAACGCTGTCTAGGTCATCTAGAAATACTACAACTAAACAGATAAAGGTACCTGTACAGTATATACACTCCGAATGGAGGTGACATAGCAATACAGTCTCAATCACAAATATAAAACTAAGGTAGATAGCATGGAAAGGAAATATGATAGATGAAATTAGGAAATAAGTTCGAGATCCACACAAGTCCAAAACTAAACATAACATCACAGAATAATATATAATACTACATTCTAAAATCCAAAGCTGGATCGCAGTCCAGTCAAGCCTAACAAGTGCTAACTACTCAGGGAGTATAAAATCTAGTGACCAATCTATCAGGCCACTGCCCTGGCCTGAGTCTCCATCTGTCTCAGAAATATCTGTAAAATTTCATAACGGTATCCTGTCAGGAAAATGAGCAAGTACAAACACCAATAGCAGTTCCATGTGAATTGACAAATACTATAAGAGACAGTATAATGAAATACAGGACAAAGATATAGGCGACTTGGGAACCATTCGAAAGCCGAGTTACAACCCTTAAACCAAACAAGGGCCAGGGTTGTAACTCTTCTCCCGAACAGAACTTAGTCTCCAATCAGGGTACAATATAAAGGCATGTAGAGCATGTGAGTAAATAAAATCATAGCATGGTGAGAAGTACAGAAAGTAAAACTGAACTGGATATATGATACAACAATAAATGTAAAATGTGATTTGAATTATTAGAGCGATATGTGATCGGCTAGGGAGTCAAGATAGGGTTATCCACTTGGCCCGACAATCACAGGAAAATCTCTAGAAAGGGTCATACCGGCCAATCTGGATAACCCGACAAGAGGTATCTGCTACACCCTACGTGAGGTGAGGGTGGCGCTAGTATCGCAAGATTGTACAAGATGGGCTTGATCACATAACCTCTAATAATTCCCCCATCCCCGAATAGTATACGGATCCGGACATAACACGTCATGGCGCGGGATTCCCTAAGAAGGTAGCTACTCCTTTTCAGGAATCGGTGTCAATACAAGTACAAGAACAAGATCGAGCAAGTACCAGTATCCCAAGAAAATCCAAAAATGACATCTCATGACAGGAATCCGGTATATACTAGTCCGTGAACTATCGTGACTAAGAATCAAGTAAGACACTACAACTGAATCGGATATAGTAGATATCAAGACAATGAAAACTATCAGTGAATGTACTCGCCTGTGGTCCTGAGCTGATAAGATGAACAGACGCTCAGAGTAATCACAGACCTAAAGATGAGATACTACAAGTCAAAACATGGTTTAATAATGAAAGAAAAGCTAATCTAATCATGATATGCAAGTCTAAGTCAAAACTAGGTCAAACTAAGTTACACCAAGCTAAACTAGGTCACACTAGGACAACCAAGGTCAAACACGGTCACGGGAAGTCAATCCAAGTCAAACTAGGTCAATTTGGGTCAAAGTTGACTTACAGTTGACTTTTGGTCAAAAAGTCAACTCTGGTCAACTCTGGTCAACACTGAGTCAACCCTAGGTCAAACAAGTCAAATATTGACTAACAGTTGATTTTCAGTCAACTGGTCAACTCTGGTTTGGTTTTGGTCAATTCTAAGTCAAGTGTTGACTTGAAGTTGACTTTTGGTCAAAAAGTCCACTCTTGGTCAACGGAGGTCAAGACTAGCCTAAACTACCCTCATATAGTCATTACCTACCAAAACAACTTATTTCTAATCCCATCTTAGAAGTTAAACTCAATATCTCATCAATACCCTATTTCCTACATTTACCCTTCTCATTCTCCTTCTCATTCTCCTCCTTATTCTCCTCTCTATTCTCCTTCTCATTCTCCTCCTTATTCTCCTCTCTATTCTCCTCCTTCTCATTCTCCTCCTCATGCTACTGCTGCTCCTGCTAGTGCTATTGCTGCTCCTGTGGCATATTCTCCTTCTCATTCTCCTCCTTCTCATTCTCCTCTCTATTCTCCTCCTCATTCTCCTTCTCATTCTCCTCTCTATTCTCCTCCTCATCATCCTCCTCATTCTCCTCCTTCTCATTCTCCTCTCTATTCTCCTCCTCATTCTCCTTCTCATTCTCCTCCTCATTCTCCTCCTTCTCATTCTCCTCTCTATTCTCCTCCTTCTCATTCTCCTCTCTATTCTCCTCCTCATTCTCCTCCTCATTCTCCGTCCCATTCTCCTCCTCATTCTCCGTCCCATTCTCCGTCCCATTCTCCTTCCCATTCTCCGTCCCATTCTCCTCCTCATTCTCCTTCCCATTCTCCGTCCCATTCTCCTCCTCATTCTCCTCTCTATTCTCCTCCTTCTCATTCTCCTCTCTATTCTCCTCCTCATTCTCCTCCTCATTCTCCTCCTTCTCATTCTCCTACATACATATCTACATACACACACACATATCTATATATATATACAGACACACACACACACACATATATATATACATACATACACCACATATATATATAAATACACACTCTCAACACCACTACCACTATTCTCATGACACAATGTAAATATATATATATATATAACAAATATGATACAATATGATACATTGAAAATACCTTCTCTAAACAATATAAAATCTGGAATTTAAATATCTAATAATTAATCACACAATATATATATTAAAAACAAGAGTCCAATAGGAATTTTCTACTAGGACACAAACCTACACATAGGACACTCCTAAAAGTCTCCAAAAGGACACGAAACGGACACAAATGGAGACACAACCATGGGGGTTATTCTTATGGGTCAAAAATAATCCTATATGTATGTTGGGGTGATTTAGAAGAGAGATTATACCTTCCGGGAGAGAGATTCAAATGAAAAAGCTTTCCGACTCGACACCGACACGTAGAGATTCCAAAAGGACACGAACGAGCTCCGAATCCTCCCAAACTTGGCTAGCTCCTTCCTTTCATGGAGTAGAAGAGAAAAGAAGAATATTTGGTGGAAGAAATGGTGGATTTGGAGATGAAATCAATGGAGTGGCTCTCTAAATTTTGGGGAAGAACAAGAGAGAGAAAGTTGTAGATAGAAATGAAATGGAGAGAGAGAGGTTGCTTTGGAGTGAAGCAAAGGAGAGGGAGTGCTCCATACATAGCCGGCCACATCCTAGAGGGTTGGGACATTTGGCAATTTACCAAAATGCCCTCCAAGTCAATGAAATGAGTGGTTTGAGTTGGGGTCAAAATGGTAACTTGAAAACTCCTAATTTCAAGTTCTAAATATAATTCTAATCCCTAATCCCACTAAAATCAAATGAGATTAGTCAAATATAAATATCTGGGTTTGGTCATGACAAGTTGGTCGGTTCCAGTTGGATTTCGATCAGAGTCTAAGCTACCCCGGGTCCCTGATACAAGTCGGAATGAGCTGAAATTCGAACCCGACTCAAATAATCCCAAAACAATATCATAAATTATAAAATAAATTTCAAAAATATTCAAAAGTACAAAATGACAAAAATACCCCTGTTTCTAAAAACTGGGGGTGACAAATCTATCCACCTTAAAAAAATTTCGTCCTCGAAATTAATACAAAGCAATCACAGAAAAACACACGCAGAAAACAATCCCTCTCGAATACTTCCAAAGAAAAAAGAGAAAAGAAAGAAAAAAAATTTGCAAAATAAAAATCTCTTAAGACACAACAACACTTACAATAAAAACTGTTACGTGTCCGACACGGACATGAACCATCACAAAATCTCACCTATCAAAAGCCAAATCAACAATCACCAATGCAAAATATCAAAAAAAATCAAAGATGTCCGATGACCAAAATACCCTTGGGCCAGAAATGATACTGAAAATATCCTAATCACATGGTTAGGCTCTAGGTCAAACAGTCTCTAAGGTTTCACTAGCAAATCATTAAAATCACAAATCATGGCTTAAAATTTAAAATGATTTACAATCTCAAAAATCAAAGCATGAATTAAATGACTAAAATTATAAAATTTAAAATTACTCTTAAATAGAAACTGGGTGCTATAAGTCTATCCACCTTAAAAAATCATCCTCAAAATTTTAAAACAAAATAAACACATGAAAATCATGCAGATCGATAATCGTATGTATCTGTCCAATCATCATGATACTCAGAATCTCCGTCATGCCAGTGAGCAAGGCTACGATAATCACAGAGTCCTCAACTACGGTACATACCTCTAGTATTATGGTATTTAAAATTTTTGCATTGCCGCTAGCTTGGCAGCGAAAACCTTAAATTCCCACACCCGAGAAATACGTCCATAGTCCGACTATATGTCCTCACTCTGTCTGCTAGCATGACCCTAGAGGATTCTAAAATCTCATAATCGAGGCGACCTAGCCCATACGACTTATCTCAGAAAAATATCACAAGGACATCCTTTCATTAAACAATCAAGGAACAGATGGAATCGAATTTCAAACAGTTTATAATTAAGGAAGCAAATGCGGAAATGAGATCGAAAGATTGGAACCTGTACTCTGCTCTGCTACTGTCTGACTGCGAGTAATCGCCTTCCTGAGGATGAATTGAACCCAAGAGATCAATATGGCACAAGATAAGATATTATCAAAGGAGGACAATTGAATTCAAATGCAAGAAAAGTTGTCATGGTAATGAAAAGATCAGAATTTTCCTAAAATGTGATTGAGTAACTCCTATCATATTCTAGATCCTATGTCCTAGTCGCAGGCTCGTAATTAGTACTCTAAGTCGAGCACTATTACGAGATCACACTAATTGCGACACTGACTTGCATGGGCCGCCACAAAAACGTGTCACGACCCGCACCCTGATTAGGGGCACGAGAAGTGGGTACGTCCAGCCTACGCCGCAGCATCGGCGGTAGAACGCTGTCTAGGTCATCTAGAAATACTACAACTAAACAGATAAAGGTACCTGTACAGTGTATACACTCCGAATAGAGGTGACATAGCAATACAGTCTCAATCACAAATATAAAACTAAGGTAGATAGCATGGAAAGGAAATATGATAGATGAAAGCAGGAAATAAGTTCGAGATCCACACAAGTCCAAAACTAAACATAATATCACAGAATAATATATAATACTACATTCTAAAAACCAAAGCTGGATCGCAGTCCAGTCAAGCCTAACAAGTGCTAACTACTCAGGGAGTATAAAATCTAGTGACCAATCTATCAGGCCACTGCCCTGGCCTGAGTCTCCATCTGTCTCAGAAACATCTGTAAAATTTCATAACGGTATCCTGTCAGGAAAATGAGCAAGTACAAACACCAACAGCAGTTCCATATGAATTGACAAATACTATAAGAGACAGTATAATGAAATACAAGACAAAGATATAGGCGACTTGGTAACCATTCGAAAGCCGAGTTACAACCCTTAAACCAAACAAGGACCGGGGTTGTAACTCTTTTTCCGAGCAGAACTTAGTCTCCAATCAGGGTACAATGTAAAGGCATGTAGAGCATGTGAGTAAATAAAATAATAGCATGGTGAGAAGTACAGAAAGTAAAACTGAACTGGATATATGATACAACAATAAATGTAAAATGTGATTTAAATTATTAGAGCGATATGTGATCGGCTAGGGAGTCAAGATAGGGTTATCCACTTGGCCCGACAATCACAGGAAAATCTCTAGAAAGGGTCATACCGGCCAACCTGGATAACCCGGCAAGAGGTATCTGCTACACCCTACGTGAGGTGAGGGTGGTGCTAGTATCGCAAGATTGTACAAGATGGGCTTGATCACATAACCTCTAATAATTCCCCCATCTCCGAATAGTATACGGATCCGGACATAACACGTCATGGCACGGGATTCCCTAAGAAGGTAGCTACTCCTTTTCAGGAATCGGTGTCAATACAAGTACAAGAACAAGATCGAGCAAGTACCAGTATCCTAAGAAAATCCAAGAATGACATCTCATGACAGGAATCCGGTATATACTAGTCCGTGAACTATCGTGACTAAGAATCAAGTAAGACACTACAACTGAATCGGATATAGTAGATATCAAGACAATGAAAACTATCAGTGAATGTACTCGCCTGTGGTCCTGAGCTGATAAGGTGAACAGACGCTCAGAGTAATCACAGACCTAAAGATGAGATACTACAAGTCAAAACATGGTTTAATAATGAAAGAAAAGCTAATCTAATCATGATATGCAAGTCTAAGTCAAAACTAGGTCAAACTAAGTTACACCAAGCTAAACTAGGTCACACTAGGACAACCAAGGTCAAACACGGTTACGGGAAGTCAATCCAAGTCAAACTAGGTCAATTTGGGTCAAAGTTGACTTACAGTTGACTTTTGGTCAAAAAGTCAACTCTGGTCAACTCTGGTCAACACTGAGTCAACCCTAGGTCAAACAAGTCAAATGTTGACTAACAGTTGATTTTTAATCAACTGGTCAACTCTGGTTTGGTTTTGGTCAATTCTAAGTCAAGTGTTGACTTGAAGTTGACTTTTGGTCAAAAAGTCCACTCTTGGTCAACGGAGGTCAAGACTAGCCTAAACTACCCTCATATAGTCATTACCTACCAAAACAACTTATTTCTAATCCTATCTTAGAAGTTAAACTCAATATCTCAGCAATACCCTATTTCCTACATTTACCCTTCTCATTCTCCTCCTTATTCTCCTCTCTATTCTCCTTCTCATTCTCCTCCTTATTCTCCTCTCTATTCTCCTCCTTCTCATTCTCCTCCTCATGCTACTGCTGCTCCTGCTAGTGCTATTGCTGCTCCTGTGGCATATTCTCCTTCTCATTCTCCTCCTTCTCATTCTCCTCTCTATTCTCCTCCTCATTCTCCTTCCCATTCTCCTCTCTATTCTCCTCCTCATCATCCTCCTCATTCTCCTCTTTCTCATTCTCCTCTCTATTCTCCTCCTCATTCTCCTTCTCATTCTCCTCCTCATTCTCCTCCTTCTCATTCTCCTCTCTATTCTCCTCCTCCTTCTCATTCTCCTCTCTATTCTCCTCCTCATTCTCCTCCTCATTCTCCGTCCCATTCTCCGTCCCATTCTCCTCCTCATTCTCCGTCCCATTCTTCGTCCCATTCTCCTCCTCATTCTCCTTCCCATTCTCCATCCCATTCTCCTCCTCATTCTCCGTCCCATTCTTCGTCCCATTCTCCTCCTCATTCTCCTTCCCATTCTCCTCCTCATTCTCCGTCCCATTCTCCGTCCCATTCTCCGTCCCATTCTCCTCCTCATTCTCCTCTCTATTCTCCTCTCTATTCTCCTCCTCATTCTCCTCCTTCTCATTCTCCTACATACATATCTACATACACACACACATATCTATATATATATACAGACACACACACACACACACATATATATATATATACATACATACACCACATATATATATAAATACACACTCTCAACACCACTACCACTATTCTCATGACACAATGTAAATATATATATATAACAAATATGATACAATATGATACATTGAAAATACCTTCTCTAAACAATATAAAATCTGGAATTTAAATATCTAATAATTAATCACACAATATATATATTAAAAACAAGAGTCCAATAGAAATTTTCTACTAGGACACAAACCTACACATAGGACACTCCTAAAAGTCTCCAAAAGGACACAAAACGGACACAAATGGAGACACAACCATGGGGGTTATTCCTATGGGTCAAAAATAATCCTATATGTATGTTGGGGTGATTTAGAAGAGATATTATACCTTCCGGGAGAGAGATTCAAATGAAAAAGCTTTCCGACTCGACACCGACACGTAGAGATTCCAAAAGGACACGAACGAGCTCCGAATCCTCCCAAACTTGGCTAGCTCCTTCCTTTCATGGAGTAGAAGAGAAAAGAAGAATATTTGGTGGAAGAAATGGTGGATTTGGAGATGAAATCAATGGAGTGGCTCTCTAAATTTTGGGGAAGAATAAGAGAGAGAAAGTTGTAGATAGAAATGAAATGGAGAGAGAGAGGTTGCTTTGGAGTGAAGCAAAGGAGAGGGGGTGCTCCATACATAGCCGGCCACATCCTAGAGGGTTGGGACATTTGGCAATTTACCAAAATGCCCTCCAAGTCAAAGAAATGAGTGGTTTGAGTTGGAGTCAAAATGGTAACTTGAAAACTCCTAATTTTAAGTTCTAAATCTAATTCTAATCCCTAATCCCACTAAAATCAAATGAGATTAGTCAAATATAAATATCTGGGTTTGGTCATGATAAGTTGGTCGGTTCCAGTTGGATCCCGATCAGAGTCTAAGCTACCCCGGGTCCCCGATACAAGTCGGAATGAGCTGAAATTCGAACCCGACTCAAATAATCCCAAAACAATATCATAAATTATAAAATAAATTTCAAAAATATTCAAAAGTATAAAATGACAAAAATACCCCTATTTCTAAAAACTGGGGGTGACAGGAAATACGTCTAGAAATTCTTCAACTACCTTCGGAACCTGAACTTCTTCCATTGCCGTTATTACTCCTTGCTCTTACTGAGTTGCCTCTGATCTGACTAAGGTGAATCTCTTCATGCCTGGAATATCAAAAGATACACTCCCACTACGACAATCTATTGTCGCATGACTGTCTTTCAGCCAGTCCATGCCTAAGATAACGTCGAAATTTCCAACAGGAAATTCTATCAACTGGGCGGGTAAGGAATGCCCGCAAACTACAACACTACACGCTAGAATAACTCTACTAACTCCTACGAGCCCATTGCCAGTGAGTATATTCAATCTCCCTGGCAATGTCTCGAACTCCATTCCTAGCCGTGTCGCAAATTGTGTAGATATAAATAAGTGTGATGCTCCTGAATCAAACAATGCTACTGCGGAATATGAGCCGACGAGAATGTTACCTGCCACAACATCTCCTGATGCCATTGCCTCCTCCAAGGACAGAGTGAATGCCTGCCCTCGACCTCCTTGCTGGTTTCCATGTGGTGGCCTAGTCTGGTGCTGCTGCTGGCCCCTGCCTTGATGATGCTGGGGTGGTCTATGCTGGTGCTGCTGCATCGACGGTCCCTGCTGTCGAAACATCTGAGCCTGTGGCATTAACGGACGCTGGGCCAATGGTCTCACTGCTACCGCTGGTCTTCGATACTGCCCTGTCCCTGGTGCTGGCAGAGCAGGAAACTGTTGCCCTGGTCCTCCTGACCTCGAATTCATGGGACATGTGGTAACCCGATGATCTGGATTTCCACATATCAAACACAGTCCATTTAATGCCCGACACACATCTCTAGTGTGCCCCATCTTTCCACAATAAGTACAGCCCGCTGGGGGTTGCTGGTTCTTCTTCTGTTGCTGCTGCTGCTTGGGTGGGGTGCTGGCCCTCGTATTGCCACATCGTGAATGCGAATGCCAAGGGATGGTGCTGTTGTTCGGGGCGCTGCTCCCCCTCCTCCTTCAATCTGACTGTGAGATCTCTTCTGACCCCCAGTCCTTACTGTGATCCTCTGAATGGTAATCTCATGCCTTCGGGTTGCCGTCAATATCTCATCAAAAGTCTGGTAATTGTGGCCCTCTATCAATTGCAAGAGCTCAAGATGAAACCCTTGCTGAAACCTCATAGCCCTCTGGCGCTCCGTCGCTACCATCTCTGGGGCAAACCTACTTAATCTGCAGAACTCCGCTGCATAAGCATCTACCGTCTTGCCGGCCTGCTTGAGGTTGATAAACTTCTGTTGTAGCTCAAACTGTGCCACAACTCCATAGTACTTTGTCTTGAATCTTGCTGTAAAATCATCCCAAGCCACCGAACGTCTGATGCCTATCTCCTCTGATTCCCACCAATCACGTGCGAGATCCTGAAGTAACAACTTCACCTGATCCACACGTTCTTCTGCCGGTACTTTAGCGGCTGTCAAAATAGCCTCAATATTCTTAAGCCATGCATCTGCTGAGATGGCATCCTCCGTTCTTTCAAAACGGCGGGGATTGAACTTGCAAAATCTGGTCGATGCTCCAGAATCCGGCCTTGCCCCTCTTTCCAAAGTTGTCTGCAACCCTTGGTTGAGTAGTACATTCTGCTCTTGTAACTGAGTGTGCATGCGCTGCTGGGCTAACATCTGGTGTTGCTGAGTAGCCATCATCCCTCTCATGATCTCCAGAAGGGCTGGTGTGTCCAATTCCACATGGATAGGTGGAACTATTGGTGGTGTTGGAACCTCCGGATATTGCGGTCCAACTGCTGGTTCTACTATCACCTCTTCTTGAATAGTCTCATAAAGTGGTTCTGACCCTTGTTGCTGACCAACCTGGTCAGGTTGTCCATGCTGCCCTTGTTGTTGTTGCCCAATCCTGACAGATGCGGACGAGGTGCCCCTAAAAAAAGGGACAAGAAAACCATCAAACGACCGGACAGGAAGGATCAATGAAGTCAAAGGATACTGGAATGTCAAGATAGAATTGAGAACAACGAATCATGAGATTAAGGGAGAACGTGTGTAATTGAGACATCCTACAAATCAAAACACCCCACAAGTCTGAAGTCATACCTGCATGGGCCACCACTAAAACCTTGTCACGCCCCAGAACCAGAATACTGGAGAGCGGGAGAATGACTCAGCCAGCTACGTATTACGGGTAGATGAATACCGTATAATACGATCAATGCTGTCTACAAGACGAGGGGGTGCATACTATATAAAAGTCTCACTATGGTCACTTCCCATCTATTGTCTCAATCATTCAAACAAGAAACAGAAATAGAGAACATGTGAGATAAAGTAGTAAGGCGTCCCAAACGCTCAGTCAAAATATTCTTGAGATCTGGCTTTACAAAACGTAGCCAGATGATATAGCAACATATACACAATTGTTATCAGCTGCAGTCTGATTTAATTACAATTATGCAAAAGTAGGTACAAGACAATCCGACTAACATGTCGGTGCCAAACGGCAAAGTATAAAGTAGATAGCAAAACGAGCGGAGAAGTAAGAAACCCACTCGAGTCCTCCTGCGATCATCCCTCTAGTGTTGACCATCTTGGAGGTAGAAGTAAGCTGAGTCCTCGGAAACCGGCTCTAAATCTGGCCATGCAAAACCAGAGAGGTTAGACCTCTAATAGCAAGTACCACAAGGAAGCACGACATGAGAACTAAAACCAGTAATGAGAAATATGATAAATAGATCTCTGCTTGCCACTAGGATTCTCATAACATCACGACACTTCGAACCAACCTCCCAACCAAACAAGGACAGAAGTTGGCCCGTCATGTCCTGACATTCTGATCATCTTAGTTAGGCAACAGAGTAGGTACAGTACACAAACAAATCAATTTAAACGGCCATTCAACTACTACGTCTTGCTAGTGTGTGTTCCAAGTTATCCTGGAATTATGCAATAAAAGATTCCTCAGTTCTCACTATGTGCAAGCAAGGCTAGTTTACCCAGTCAATCAATTGCGTCAATCATGAATTAGACGAGTCCCGGCAGGACGCCCGTCATCAATATATAATATACAATAAATAATATAACAAGATACCGCTCCGTACCCGTGTGGCAGGCTTGCAGTATCTGTGGGGACCAGCCGACCTGTCGGGCACTTAATAGTCCCAAGAGGGCTGCCATGTAAGAACTCGGGAATCCATTCTCTCCATGCAATTATTATTTTATTTAACTTATGTAGTGCCCCGTCCCGCAAAGTCAATCGGAGGAATCGAAATACCGACGGCGTTCGGCCTTAGCCTTACAACGGATTGCTCGGAGACATCGCTCAGGTAGGGTAGTTTCGGTGAACTCTCCTCATCTTTGCCTTCACATAATAAATCATGTTTTCAACTTGCACTGGTAGGCTAATCTAAAAGCTACGCACCAACATAGCTAAGGGAATAATCCCGTCGGGTCGAAATGTCTTAGAACATGGAAATGGTCCCACGGTCAACATAGAAGTCGGCTCAGCGTGCTTTCAAATGACACTCGATGCTTCGATCCCGTGGCTTGGGAGAAGGAAGCTGGCTTAAGTTGTTAAGTTGCCCCGATACTTGAAATAGCCTAAGTCATAGGCGTCGCTTGCGTGAATGCTTGGTAAAGCATGCACGGTCCTGTCCCGCAAGGCTTGGCATAGCCTTCGCACGTCCCGCAAGTTAAGTCGTCTCGTACGGCTCGTTGGCTTAAGTCTAGGCACCCGAAAAGTCGGTTGTCCCAGTCGACCCCATGCCTAGCACGTTCCCTCGGTGCGTAGCTCGGCGTAGCCCTTGTTCGTCGAGTCATTGCCCGAATAAGTTAAGACAAGTGTTGCGTTGGGCTATCAAAGCCATTTCTAAGTACTGTCCCGCTCTATCTGCGGTTGTCAAGTCGCGTAGTCCCTTGAGAACAAGGCCCGTCACATGGAGTATGACTCGGGCGATAGCGTTGCGTAGAACACGAGTCGGTTTAGAGGCACGAGCCACGGTTGGTTCAGTGGAAAGTTATCCACGGTCGGTCGATACTTAAGGAAACATGTTATGTTCAAGTTAAGTTGGAAGGCTATGCAGTAGCCATTCCCTGAGTTCAAAGAACGTTAAGTCTAAGCGATGGTTAGTCGCCGAGAAGAAATCTGTCGGGACTGTGGTTCAGTCGCCGAGGCAACCCTGGTTTGGGCTCTGCGAAGGAAGTATGAAAAAGTGGAAAGAGTAAAGCAAAGTAGCTAAATAATGATGATGAGACCATGCATTACGTTAAGTCTAGAAGTTAGCATAGGCGCGTGGTCATGGACAACTTGTCGACAAGGGCGATGATTTCTTCGAGCGGCAACCCGGGGCCCACGGACCGACTCGGCCTAGGAAGAAACAGGTATAGCCGAGCTGGGTAATAGGCAATCGGTAAGACGGAGACTTGCATCGGGGCTCGCTACTTGCGTTGCAAGGGTCCCGTATTACCAGGCTATGTCCACGATGGCTAGTTAATGCCAGTGACCTTTCATATAGATGTGTCGGCACGGGCGGTAATCCGCGTGTGTGCCTTTGGATTGGGTTGAATGTGTATGCAGTTAAAAGACACAATATCGGAGCCTAAGATTTGGCTATAGCGAAGGCGACGTGCTTCGGCACGAGATGTGGCGTCGAGTGTTAAGTTGTTGGCATAGAGTTGCATGAGTTAGGCTTGAGCGGTTGCGAGTTAAGTCGAGAAGGGCCGTAGGGCTAGTTGTGTGAAGTTACGTTGAGTCGTTGGGCTCGACCTCGAAATATGAGGCACGGCCGTGTTGTCACAACACAAGTGTAGGCGAGACTAAGCGAGGAGGCACTGCCTCGGTAATATTGAAGCATGAATCGAGTATGGCACGACCGAGTCGTTACGTCCCAGAGTTTGGCACAAAAGATAAGTATAATTCGGTACGTTGACATTGCAAGCACGGGATGGTTCCGATACACAAGTTGCGCTAAGGCGCCGGTCCTAAAACTGATCCTAAGGCAAGAATAGAAAGACAATCGAAAAAGGGTTTATGTTGCACAAAGTAAATAAAACGTGTAGGTTTTGTATGGGTGGGCGAGGAGCTCACTCCACCAGTACAGTGGTACTGACACCCACACAGTGTTTCATGTGCAGGCACAGGTAGAAGCTCGTGGTGCGGAGCTCGCTTGGATGCGTCGAGGCACGGAGTTCCTTGGCGAGTCGAAGCGTGCGACCGCGTGATCTGAAGACTTATACAAGACATAATGTATGGACATCGCCTTCCGAAGCTTATACTGGCTCAAGCATTGTAATTGAGAGAATGAGAGAGAGCAGAGTGACTTGTAATTGAGAGATATGTGAGCACGAGAGACTTGTAAATTGGCCTTGCACCCACAAATATAATCTTGTATTCAATATCAATAAAAGAGCTTCTTTTAGATAACTTGTGTTTCATGTGTTCTTGTTCTAATTTCTGCTGCGTATTTAATGTTTCTGCTTGGGACTTCTGTGCGACGACCCCGTCGCCGTCGATGAAATCGGCCGTTATGGAATTGCCTTGCACGGGCGCAATCTAGGCTCGTGCGGCACCACGCCTTAGCGAGGACGATCGCTCCTACGGGAGTGGAGCATGACATAATGGTATCAGAGCACGGCTTTACATCCTTGGACCGTCGATTGAATTCTTTCACTTTGATGTTTTCGCAAAACTCTGTTGCTTTCGCAAGTTGTTATCGTTGGTGCGCTCTCTCTCAAATGTCCCTCGGCATGTCCATACAATAAGTCTAAATATTTTCGAAAGCTCATACAAGCGTTCGATCTAACGCATCGGTAGGCCGTTGCCAAATGCGTCGATAGGGCCTTTGTGCCGAACGTTGCAAACTTGACTCGATAGAAAACACCTGCTAAGTTAACATGTCGCGTGCGTGCCTAACTAGTCCTGCGTCGACCTTGCAAATGAGCGTACAAACTTGAATTTAGTCCGTACAGGATGGCTATGCACACGGCCTTTTGGCTAAGTTGTATTTCGCGTCGCGCACCTCGACTTTTTGATGCAAACGAGTCGCGAGCGATATTAAGTATCGTTCGGTCGGGAACGGAGATGCACTTAGAGTGTCTATCGATAGGAACGCTATCGAACTAACGCTTAGGCATACACGAAAGATTGATTTGGATTTCGAGGAAATAGTACGAACGACTTAGTACGTCGATACGACGCGAGCGACTACGCTAGCGATTCGTCGAACGAATCTGAAGGATGTCTTAGCGAATGATGCGAATGTGATTGAGGACTGGATCGTATGGCTTGAATCCGAGTGGTGTATGTGATAGGTTCAGAGAAGAATAAGAATGAGTGTCGACGACTAGTCGAGTGGCTCGAATCCGAGTGGTGTATGGTTCGTCTTGGAAATTGTTCGAGTGAATATTGAGGATTTTGAGTATGTCGGCGAGGCGATGCGATCGTGCAAAGCCATAGAACGCGTCACGCTTAGTTGGTCGTGACTTCGAATGTCTCGAACAAGCATCTCGTTTGGACAACTTGTGAATGAGCAACGCGAGTTAGAAAACGATTCGGAACGATGAATGAAAATGAATGATCTTGATCGAGAAAACTTAGAGGATCGTGCGTGCGATATCAGATTGATACAACTGAAATATGACTTGAGTTTTGAATAACGATCTTGAGGAAAAGCTACTGAACTTGATCTTGAGTATTGAGAGAATTGTGGAATATCCAACTCGGCCGACAGCATCAATGCACGATTCAAAATTGGTTGCAAGGAAGATCGTCAGGTTACGCATATCGTCAATGGTATTGAGGCGTATCAAAGATCGATATGCGATAACTCGGGGGTACTCTGACTCGACAAATGACGATCGTGCAAATATCATTGTTCCGATGGATGTTATAATCGAGATGTTAAAATGAGTCGAGGAAAAGATAGACTTGGCTCGAGGATTTTCTAAGTTGAATGAATGACGATCGAACTTGGCTTGGATGGAAACTGGAATGTTTGGATTTGCTTTGTCGATAACCACAACGTTGACGTTCTTGTCTTATGCGAGCGCTACACCAGCCTCGCACATGCGTTACGCCGATTAGGGCGATCACTCTGCGTGAGCGCTGGTATGGTGATTCATACAGCGGGAGTGGTCGAACTTGCACGGTGCGATAATTTGTGCTTCGACTTGTGGTTTGACGCGAGGATAGACTCGAGATTGAATTTGTGTGCTTGTCGATTGAACTTGAGGATTGAGTAGGTCCAATCCGTGTATCGAGAATGAATGAGTCTAAACTCAACGAAGAGTTACGTCCTGATGAGAATGATTATTCCGCGGGAGCGTTGCATGGTGATTCATGAACCACCGCGGATTATCGGACTCGTATGAGATTGGGGCGCAACGTATTGTCGAGCAAGACGACCTCGTGATCGAATACATGAATTGGTTAGAATTGGTGAATTTAAGGGATTCGAATATACGCAACGCGTGCCGTAATGCGAATTAGGTGATCGTGCTCGATGTTTAGAGATCTGAGTGACGCGAGCTTGGGTAGAAACACCCGTATGATCGACTCTGGTTTGACCCTAGGATTGGCGTCAGTGTTGGCGTTATTGTTGGGGAACTATGATTCCAATCCTGACATTGACTTAGTCTCGAAAAGAAATGGCCTAGCGGTTAGGCGAGACGCCCCTGTTGCTAGTGTTATCAATCGATAAGATTGATCTTGAGGATTGGTATAAATGGATAGTGTGAATCACGAATGTAGGAAACCCTGCTCACGAGGCTCGGCTGACATGCATATATTTCAGGGACGCCTGGGTATGTGCACGATGCGACTCGAGTGAGAATGACAAATTCTTTATCATGCGGCTTGGTTGAATGCATGTATTTTGGGGACGCTTGGAATGCGTGCACGATCCAGCCAAGTGATACGACGAGTTCAAGCAAGGCTTGAAAGATGGGAGTGTGTCGAGATCTTGAAATCGTGTTAAAGGAAAGATTGATAATAGTGCGAGCGTGGCTCGAAATCGAAGGAACGCGTAGGCGAAATGTGTACGATTAAGTCTTGGCCATAGAAATGGTAGGATGACTTGCCTTCAGGAAAGTCTCGAGGACGAGACTTGTTCTGAGTGGTGTATGATGTAGTGCCCCGTCCCGCAAAGTCAATCGGAGGAATTGAAATGCCGACGGCGTTCGGCCTTAGCCTTACAACGGCTTGCTCGGAGACATCGCTCAGGTGGGGTAGTTTCGGTGAACTCTCCTCATCTTTGCCTTCACATAATAAATCGTGTTTTCAACTTGCACTGGTAGGCTAATCTAAAAGCTACGCACCAACATAGCTAAAGGAATAATCCCGTCGGGTCAAAATGTATTAGAACATGAAAATGGTCCCACGGTCAACATAGAAGTCGGCTCAGCGTGCTTTCAAATGACACTCGATGCTTCGATCCCGTGGCTTGGGAGAAGGAAGCTGGCTTAAGTTGTTAAGTTGCCCCGATACTTGAAATAGCCTAAGTCATAGGCGTCGCCTGCGTGAATGCTTGGTAAAGCATGCACGGTCCTGTCCCGCAAGGCTTGGCATAGCCTTCGCACGTCCCGCAAGTTAAGTCGTCTCGCACGGCTCGTTGGCTTAAGTCTAGGCACCCGAAAAGTCGGTTGTCCCAGTCGACCCCATGCCTAGCACGTTCCCTCGGTGCGTAGCTCGGCGTAGCCCTTGTTCGTCGAGTCGTTGCCCGAATAAGTTAAGACAAGTGTTGCGTTGGGCTATCAAAGCCATTTCTAAGTACTGTCCCGCTCTATCTGTGGTTGTCAAGTCGCGTAGTCCCTTGAGAACAAGGCCCGTCACATGGAGTATGACTCGGGCGATAGCGTTGCGTAGAACACGAGTCGGTTTAGAGGCACGAGCCACGGTTGGTTCAGTGGAAAGTTATCCACGGTCGGTCGATACTTAAGGAAACATGTTATGTTCAAGTTAAGTTGGAAGGCTATGCAGTAGCCGTTCCCTGAGTTCAAAGAACGTTAAGTCTAAGCGATGGTTAGTCGCCGAGAAGAAATATGTCGGGACTGTGGTTCAGTCACCGAGGCAACCCTGGTTTGGGCTCTGCGAAGGAAGTATGAAAAAGTGGAAAGAGTAAAGCAAAGTAGCTAAATAATGATGATGAGACCATGCATTACGTTAAGTCTAGAAGTTAGCATAGGCGCGTGGTCATGGACAACTTGTCGACAAGGGCGATGATTTCTTCGAGCGGCAACCCGGGGCCCACGGGACCGACTCGGCCTAGGAAGAAACAGGTATAGCCGAGCTGGGTAATAGGCAATCGGTAAGACGGGGACTTGCATCGGGGCTCGCTACTTGCGTTGCAAGGGTCCCGTATTACCAGGCTATGTCCACGATGGCTAGTTAATGCCAGTGACCTTTCATATAGATGTGTCGGCACGGGCGGTAATCCGCGTGTGTGCCTTTGGATTGGGTTGAATGTGTATGCAGTTAAAAGACACAATGTCGGAGCCTAAGATTTGGCTACAGCGAAGGCGACGTGCTTCGGCACGAGATGTGGCGTCGAGTGTTAAGTTGTTGGCATAGAGTTGCATGAGTTAGGCTTGAGCGGTCGCGAGTTAAGTCGAGAAGGGCCGTAGGGCTAGTTGTGTGAAGTTACGTTGAGTCGTTGGGCTCGACCTCGAAATATGAGGCACGGCCGTGTTGTCACAACACAAGTGTAGGCGAGACTAAGCGAGGAGGCACTGCCTCGATAATATTGAAGCATGAATCGAGTATGGCACGACCGAGTCATTACGTCCCAGAGTTTGGCACGAAAGATAAGTATAAGTCGGTACGTTGACATTGCAAGCACGGGATGGTTCCGATACACAAGTTGCGCTAAGGCGCCGGTCCTAAAACTGATCCTAAGGCAAGAATAGAAAGACAATCGAAAAAGGGTTTATGTTGCACAAAGTAAATGAAACGTGTAGGTTTTGTATGGGTGGGCGAGGAGCTCACTCCACCAGTACAGTGGTACTGACACCCACACAGTGTTTCATGTGCAGGCACAGGTAGAAGCTCGTGGTACGGAGCTCGCTTGGATGCGTCGAGGCACGGAGTTCCTTGGCGAGTCGAAGCGTGCGGCCGTGTGATCTGAAGACTTATACAAGACATAATGTATGGACATCGTCTTCCGAAGCTTCCGCTGGCTCAAGCATTGTAATTGAGAGAATGAGAGAGAGCAGAGTGACTTGTAATTGAGAGATATGTGAGCACGAGAGACTTGTAAATTGGCCTTGCACCCACAAATGTAATCTTGTATTCAATATCAATAAAAGAGCTTCTTTTGGATAACTTGTGTTTCATGTGTTCTTGTTCTAATTTCTGCTGCGTATTCAATGTTTCTGCTTGGGACTTCTGTGCGACGACCCCGTCGTCGCCGATGAAATCGGCCGTAATGGAATTGCCTTGCACGGGCGCAATCTAGGCTCGTGCGGCACCACGCCTTAGCGAGGACGATCGCTCCTACGGGAGCGGGGCGTGACAACTTAGTAGTCTCTACGTTGAGTGAAGTACCATGCCGTGGATCATGGTCATTCAGAATGAGTACTTCGTACGGGGTACGATATGCACAACTCTACATTGATACCAGTGCGGTCAGGTTGTAGGTCTTACATAGCGTAATGCAACAATCAAAACTAACCACGGAGTAATCATGCCTTGACCATAAAGTACACATGCTTCTTTGGTAAGATAAATAAATAATAAATGAACTGAAGCCTGCATGTGCCTGTATGCCAACATTCGGGATCAGTCAGTCGATTTCAATAGTTCATAATTAATATGAATGTGTCCCATTCATTCAATTCAAAAAGACGACTAGCCAGTCTCTTAGTTCCAACTAGGAACGCATGATCAATTTTTAGTCAAGGTCACAATCATTATCAATGGTGACAAGACATGAAAGTCAACTAGTATTCAGTGGGGTCGAGTCTACAACTCTCAGGGTTTAATTCCAGTCAATCGGGGTATCTATAACTCAATTCACGACACATGGTTCATCCCACGTAACAATCTATATAACAGAAATATTAACATATCATGATTATATCAAGTTTATGCCAAAAGGCATAAGGATATAAAATGGTCATTAAATATCTAATAAAATATCAATATACAGGGCTATAAAAGATCCAGGGTAAGTAGGGTCAGGTCCAGTTGCGCCTAAACACTCAAGTCAGACTATGCTCAAGTCAGCGTACGCTCAGGTCAAGCTACACTCAAGTCAGCGTACGCTCAGGTCAAGCTACGCTCAAGTCAAGCTACGCTCAAGTCAGGCTACGCTCAAGTCAAAGAGGTAGCGTATGGGCTCCATACGACTCCTTATTATCCAAGCTAGCGTACGCAAGTCATACGCTTCCAAAAGGCAGTGCATGAACTCCATACGACTCCTTACTATCCAAGCTAGCGTACGCAAGTCATACGCTTCCAAAAGGCAGCGTATGAACTCCATACGACTCCTTACTATCCAAGCTAGCGTACGCAAGTCATACGCTTCCAAAAGGCAGCGTACGGAAGACATACGCCTCCAAAAGGCAGCGTATGAATTAAACTGCGCTGCGCTAAAGAGCGCGCGCAGCTCAGTGGCGCAAGCTAAAAAGCTAGCGCACACTGCTCACTGTCTTCTCCAGAACAGCAAGAACTCCATGGTTGCACCCAAGGCTTCAAAAGTCCATAACTTGGTCAGAACAAGTCCAAATCCAGCTTTCCAAAGGTCAAATTTGGGTAGAATAAAATTCTCTACAACATGGGACCATCAAAACTTGCAAACAAAGAAGTTTGATAGATCAAAACTACCAAAATTTGAAATAACTCATTTCTAGATCTACAAAAATTAAGGCTTCGAAATAAAAAATGCCAAGTTCTAAACTCTCTTAGGATCATGAGAGGAAGATAATTGAACTATAAAAACATGGGTTCTCATGGGAAGCAAGTTGTACTTGCCTACGGTTTGGTAGATGGAGGGAGTGATGAGGAAGAAGAAGTGGAGTGATAGTGAAGGAAAAATAATGAAGAGAGAGAAAGGGGGGGTTGGCTTTAAATGAAAAGGTGGTGGTAGGTGGGGGTGTTAGGTTTGGTTCATGATGAACCAACTAGCTAAACCAAACCAAGCCGAACCCAAAGTCTAGCTGAGAAATAAAAGCAGAAAGTAAAATGCAGATAATTAATTAACATAAATTTAAAGGAATTTAAATACAGGATAATACATGATAAATATTAAATAAATACATTTGAGTAGTACATGTATAAAAATACGTATTCTGGGAACGGAGAGTGACATGCACTCCGAGCCACCTCTATGCCAAGAAAGTACTTCAACACACGAAGATCCTTCATGTAAAAACAAGAACTAAGGTACTTTTTGAAAGCATCTAAAGCACCTGAGTCATTACCAGACACAATCATATCTTCCACGTAGATCAAAACATGCAACTCTACCTTCCCTTTAAAAAGAGAGAAAAGGAAATAATCGGAATGAGATTGAATAAATCCATAGGATATCAGGGAAGCAGTTAGCTTAGCAAACCAACAACGTGGCGCCTGTTTCAATCCATATAGATACTTACGCAGGAGACACACTTTGTTAGGTTCACTATGCGAAAAACCCGACGGCAACTTCATATACACTTCTTCTGTCAGATCGCCATGAAAAAAAGTATTGTGCACATCCATCTGGTGTAAAGTCCAGCCTTTTACAACTGCAACAGCCAAAAACATTCGAACTGTAGGCATCTCAGCTACCGGGGCAAATATCTCTGAATAGTCGATCCCCTCGACGTGATGATTACCGAACACAACCAGCCGTGCCTTTAAGCGCTCAACACTGCCATCGAATTTGTACTTTATTTTGTACACCCATCTACTTCCCAATGCTTTCTTCTCAGGAGGCAAATCGACAAGACTCCATGTTCCATTATCTTCTAGAGCCTGTATTTCAGTTTGCATAGCCGCGCGTCAGCCCGAATCTCGCGAGACCTGACGATATGAAGTAGGCTCAACACCTGCAGTGATAGCTGCAAGAAAATCTCTGTGTGCAGCAGTAAATATGTCATAACTTAGAAATTGTGTTATAGAGGATACGAAGTACCTGAGGAAGTGACGGGAACAGATGAACTGTGGTGAAGGGGAGACTTTTACTTCGAACAGCATTCATCACAAAATCCTGTAATCGCACTGGCTGTGATTTCTTTCTCATTCCTCTTCCCAATACTAGCTCGTCGGGCACATCTGGCAACACTGTATCCCCTGTATCATCAATAGTATCCGCATCACCCCCAGCGGACTCTCCTGTCAATACTTCTGTATCTACCTGTTGTCACGCCCCAGAACCAGAATACTGGAGAGCGGGGGCAGACATAGCCAGCTACGTATAATGAAATGGAATCCACGTCACTATACGGTCACGACTGTCTAGATACATGAGGGTTTAACTACAAGCCAACAGTCTCCTATGGTCCAGAACAAGCCTATTGTCTCAATCACAAGCGAGTAGTAACAGTCACAAGATATTAGAGCATCAATATACAATAGTAAGGCGTCCCATACATTACATATTGGATGATCATGAAGCTAGTCATACAAAATGTCACGACTAGCAAGAGTTTTAGTCAATACATGATCAACCCTAGGATTTGTCAATCATGTTACAGCCCGTAGGCAGACATTAAGTAAAGATGCAACCGAGCTAACACGTGCTCGTCGGCTAAACGACTCAAAAGAATAATTTTACAATAAAGTGGGAGGACAAAAATAGACCCACTCGTTGCCAGGGTTACGCCTGGTGGTCACCATCTGGCTGGAAGACCGGTGGATCCTCTGGTGCTGCTCCGATATCTGGCCACACAAAACCAGCTGGATCAGACCCCAGAAAGAGCAAGTGCCACAAAGGAGGCTTCACTTAGGAACTAAAACCAGCATATCACAAATAAATAGTTAAGGTAATTAAAAGATACTGATAATAACTGAGATAACAATAATATATTGAGCACGGAGAAACCATTCAAGTAGCCAGACTGCAACCCTTAAACCAAACAAGGACCGAGGTTACAATCCTTCGCCTGAATAGAAACCCGCCTCAATTACTATTGATAAGGTAACAAGACAATAAACAAGAGAGGACACAGAACTGCTCCGGGAGCCAGGTTACAACCCTTAAACCAAACAAGGACCGGGGTTGTAATCCTTCGCCTGAACAGAACTGGACCCCTGATCTTTATTGTTAAGGCCAGTATAAATAATTAATCATGCTTGAAGTAAGGTAAAACATGACGAGCATAGCACGGGGTTGCAATAAGACAATAAACGAGGAGAGGACACAGAACTACTCCGGGAGCCAGGTTACAACCCTTAAACCAAACAAGGACCGGGGTTGTAATCCTTCGCCTGAACATAACTGGACCCCCGGTCGTTATTGTTAAGGCAGGCACAATAAGCAGGACGATATATGATAGGATAACCATGGAACTATTCAGATAGCCAAGTTACAACCCTTAAACCAAACAAGGGCCGGGGTTGTAACCCTTCACCTGAACAGAACTTGGTATCCCATCATTTATCGATACAAGAAATCATGTCCTGATACAATCTTGTACAGGATCAGGATAAGACTAAGCTGGAATAAACTTCATCCAATCAATCACGGCCAATCAAGAGTACGGCTTAATACTTTTAACTAACTAGGGTTATCACCGGCCTAGTTACTAGCAAGATGCAATGAGATTATCCCGACAGCCACAAGCCCTGCAGACTATCCGGTTATCCGGGTCGAATGTCCGTTTATGAAGGGTGCACCACATGACTGTGTGCTGGAAATGTGCCCTACTCGTCGGTAGGCTACAAGTCCACTTAATGCGCCCAGATAACGGGATTGTCTGTAGCTGGGAATCTCTTCATGACTACTGAATCGTTCTAGTTAATTAGCCTTAGTCAATTTCAGTAGGTAACCCTGACCGTGGTACTCAGGGATCCCCATCCTAGACATGATGCAAGACAGTACCAGTTTATTTGTACAAACGCAATCGCCCACGGTGTCCAAGTCTTTCATACTTGTCATATCAGGCTAGCTGTCATAACAGCATGTCGAGACATATCATGCCAGTTTACTTGTTAAGAGTGCGCCACAGCGGGCCACTATCGTGTTCTATTCTTACATTATCATGAGAGAAACTTGCATAAAAATAACTAGAGACATATTCTTGCTGCTAAGGAAAAGATCTACAACTTCCACGTTGGGAGTTGGGAGAAATTCGAGAAATAATTCAGTCAATTAGGACATATAACAGTTAGTAATAGTCAAAATATGCATTATGCGGCCTATTCTGCGACATGCATGCAACTGCGACACCATATGCGCCTACTGCGACATGCGCCTTAATGCGGCTCATGCGCGACATGATATGCGCCTATCGCGACATGCGCCTCATGTGGCTCAACTGCGACATGATATGCGCCTACCGCGACATGCGCCTCATTGCAACATGTGCCTACTGCGACATGCGCCTTCTGCGACATGATATGCGGCTACTGCGACATGCGCTTCATTGCAACATGCGCCTTCTGCGACATGCGCCTTCTGCGACATGATATGCGGCTACCGTGACATGCGCTTCATTGCAACATGCGCCTTCTGCGACATGCGCCTTCTGCGACATGATATGCGGCTACCGCGACATGCGCTTCATTGCAACGTGCGCCTTCTGCGACATGCGCCTTCTGCGACATGATATGCGGCTACCGCGACATGCGCTTCATTGCAACATGCGCCTTCTGCGACATACGCCTTCTGCGGCATGATATGCGGCTACCGCGACATGCGCTTCATTGCAACATGCGCCTTCTGCGACATGCTGATTATGCTGCAGATGAACCTAGAAATGACCAGAAATTGTTTTGGCCATAACTTCCTCATCCGAAGCCGAAATCAAGTGAAACAAAAGCCAAAACTGCATGAAATTGAATTCTCTACAACATAGAAACACTAGTTTTCGAAAATAACCAAGTTTTAAAGATCAAAACCAAAAAAAACCAAAAAGTTTACAAACTTAGATCTACAAGAATCCATCCATCAAATCTAAAAATGTCAAGTTCTAAAGAGGCTTAGAATCAAGTAAGGAAGAGAATGGAACAATAAAACTTGAGATCCATCATGAAGCAAGTTTGCACTTGCCTAAGCTCTCTCTCTCTCTTTCTCCTGGTGGTTGAAGAAGTTATGATAGGGAAGAAGAAGAATAAATGAAGAGAGAGAAAGGGGAATGGGTTAATAAAGGGTAGTGGTGGTGGTAGGTAGGGGTTTTCTTTTGGTTCATAATGAACCCAAAAGCAAACCAAACCAAGCTAAGCCGAACCAAGCTATGCCATATCCAATGATATGCCAAAATAACCATACAGGAAAATACGTAATACGAGTCAAGAATACGTACACGTATACCAAGATACGTAATACGAACTATAGGCATTACAACTCTACCCACCTTAGAAGAATTCCGTCTTTGGAATTTAATCAAGAGGCTAGAATTGCAAGGACAAGCTATACTAATCGTAAGCTATAACAAGCAGTCTATCATGCAGTCATTTATTCAAGCAAGGAATTGAAAGCATAAGGCATAAGGAAGACATTATACCTTACGAGTCAAACAGGTCGGGATATCGCGATCGGATATCATCCTCACGCTCCCACGTCGACTCACCCAAAGAGTGATGACCCCAAGCAACTCGGACTAACTTGATAGTCTTGTTCTTGAGTATCTTCTCTCTTCGGTCCAATATAGACACGGGCCTCTCCTCATACGAAAGGTTGGTACCAACAACCAATTTCGAATGATCCAGGATGTGGCTCGAGTCCGGGATATACCGTCGCAGTTGGGATACATAAAATACGTCATGCACCTCACGTAGCGATGGTGGAAGAGCGAGACGATAGGATACATCTCCTTCTCGCTCCAGAATGTCGAACGGCCCTATATACCTAGGACTAAGCTTTCCTCGTACGCCGAAACGAATGACGCCGCAGTTAGGCGAAATCCTCAGGAATACATGGTCGCCGACAGAAAACTCAAGAGGGCGCCGATGAGAATCGGCCCAATGACGCTGGCGATCTTGGGCAACTCGAAGATGATCTTTGACTCTTCTGACCACTTCAACGGTCTGAGCTATCATTTCTGGACGAAGCATCTGCCTCTCTCCAACATCATTCCAGGCTAGCGGGGATCGACACTTCCTACCATACAGTGCCTCGAACGGTGCCATCTGGATACTGGCCTGGAAACTGTTGTTGTACGAGAACTCCACCAGGTGCACGTGATCTTCCTACGAACCACCGAAGTCGAGTGTACATGACCGCAACATATCTTCAAGAGTCTGGATCGTACGCTCCAACTGGCCATCTGTCTGCGGGTGATAAGCTGAACTGAACTGGAGGTGAGTTCCCAAACTTTCTTGCAAGCTACGCCAAAAGTGCGACATAAATCTTGAATCTTTGTCTGAAGTGATACTGACTGGTACACCGTGCAACCTGACAATCTGCCGGAGATACATCTCCGCTAGCTGAGCCGTCGACTGACCAACTCTGAACGGGAGAAAGTGAGCCACCTTCGTGAGCCTGTCTATGACAACCCAAATAGCGTCTCTGCCAGCCGGGGATCTAGGCAATCCAGTCACAAAATCCATGGTTACATGTTCCCATTTCTACTCGGGAATCGGCAATGGTTGAAGTAGTCCAGCTGGTCTCTGATGTTCAGCCTTAACTTGTTGGCAGACTAAACAACGAGAGACAAACCGGGCTATCTCCATCTTCATGCCATTCCACCAAAAGTGCTGATGAATATCATGGTATATCTTCGTGCCACCGGGATGAATGGAATACTACGAACTGTGGGACTCTGCCATGATCTCCTGTCTGATATCTCCACTGGGTACACAAAGACGCTTACCATGTCGAAGGGTACCGTCTTCATGGATACATAACTCTGGTCTTCGTCCTGCCTCACATTCTGCTCTAAGTCGCTGAAGCTTGGAATCTGCTGACTGTGCCATTCGGATCCTCTCGACTATAGTGGACTGAACTTGCATGCTGGCCATCAATGCCATACTGGAAGGGAGGACAACTTCTATACCCATCTTCTGAAGATCGGCTAACAGTTCTGGTTGTGTTGTTAGGAAATAAATTCCGGCTCTCCTGCTCAATGCATCCGCAACAACATTGGCCTTCCCTGGGTGATACTGCAAGTTGACATCATAATCCACAAGCAGTCCTAGCCATCTTCTCTGACGCATGTTAAGATCCTTCTGGGTGAAAACATACTTCAGGCTCTTGTGGTTGGTGAAAATTTCCACCCTATCTCCGTATAGGTAGTGCCTCCACAACTTAAGTGCAAACACTACTGCTGCCAGCTCCAAGTCATGGGTTGGATAATTTCTCTCATGATCACGAAGTTGCTGTGACGCATAAGCTATTACCTTCCTATGCTGCATCAGAACACATCCTAAACCTCTGCCAGAAGCATCACAATACACTGAGAATCCTCCAGTTCCATCTGGAAGCGTGAGAATAGGAGCCGTCATCAAGCCTCGCTTCAATCTCTCAAAAGAATCCTGGCACTCTGCTGTCCAAGCAAACTGCACATCCTTGCGGGTCAACTGGGTCAATGGCGCTGAAATTCGAGCAAAGTCTGAAATAAATCGCCGGTAGTAGCCGGCCAATCCAAGAAAACTGCGAACTTCTGCAACCGTGCTAGGCACTGGCCATGTTTCAATGGCCACGATCTTCTGGGGATCCACTTCAACTCCTCTTCGGGTGATGATATGACCCAAGTACGAAATGCGATCGAGCCAGAACTCGCATTTACTAAACTTGGCATACAACTGGTGCTCTCTGAGAATCTGAATAACAACTCTGAGGTGATGCTCATGCTCCGCTTCACTCTTGCTGTAGACCAGGATGTCGTCTAGGAACACAATCACGAACTGATCTAAATAAGGCATGAAGATACGATTCATGAGGTCCATGAATACAGCCGGCGCATTGGTTGCTCCAAATGGCATCACAAGGAACTCCCAATGTCCATACCTAGATCTGAAAGCTGTCTTCGGGATGTCCTGCTCTCTGACTCTGATCTGATGGTATCCTGACCGCAAGTCAATCTTAGAAAATACTGACGCCCCTTTGAGTTGATCAAACAAGTCATCTATCCTCGGGAGAGGGTATCTGTTCTTGATTGTCACCGAGTTCAAGGTACGATAATCAACACACAATCTGGACGTACCATCCTTCTTTTTCACAAGAAGCATCAGGGCTCCCCAAGGCGATCCACTAGCACGAATGAATCCCTTGGTTCTGAGTTCTTCAATCATCTTGTACAATATCTCTAGCTCTGACGGCGCCATCCTGTAGACTCTCTCTGACACTGGGGCTGTCCCAGGAATCAAGTCGATGGTAAACTCGATCTCTCGCTCTGGCGGCATCCCTGGAAGCTCTTCTGGGAAAACATCTAGAAATTCTTCGACTATCCGAGGTAACTGCACTGCTGCTACTGCCATCCGCAATAATGGAGGAGAAGGTTCAACTTCGCCTCGGGAGAAAGAAAACTCTGGCTCTCCGGGAATGCTAAAAATAACCCTGTCAATGTGGCAGTCTATCCTAGCATACTGGTCCCTCAACCAATCCATCCCTAAGACCACATCATAATCGGCCATCGGGAACTCTATCAATCTAGCGGGGAATTCTCTACCGCTAACTACGACCCGGCACGAGAAAAATACTCTATCTACTCCCACAAGTCCATTACCAGTAAGTATATTGAGCCTCACTGATAATGACTCGGGCTCCAATCCTACCCGTGTCGCAAATCGTGCAGACATAAATGAATGCGAGGCACCAGAATCAAATAATACTGAAGCTGGAAAGGTGTTGACGAGAATAATACCTGCCACCACCTCACCTGGTGCTATTCCTTCTTCTCCCATGGTCAAAGCCAGCACTTGACCATGTCCTCTGGGTGCGAGTCCCCTCTGCTGAAAATTTCTCTGCCTGCTCTGGATCAGGGCTTGGGCTTGGGCATACTACTGCGGTCTCTGCTGCTGGAATGCATGGGCCTGCATCGGCAATGGCCTAGGAAACGGGTACTGCAGCTGCTGCTGCTGCTGGATTGGTGCTGGTCCTCTAACTGAAGGACTAGAGAAAGTGGATGAACTCCCCTTGTTCGGGCAGTTCCCAACCCTGTGGTCCGGGGCACCACAAACCAAGCACAAACCCTGTGCTCTGCGACATTCTGATACTACATGTCCGGGCTTCCCGCAGTGTGAACATCCCACTGCGGAAGACAGCTTCTGCTTCTACTGCTGAGGGTGCGTCGGGGTGGAATGCTGAACCGACGTCACTGAGGCCGCCCGCCTCGGAGCTCCAATGGTCAAGGCCATGGCTGCCGGGGCTGGTGCTGAAGACTGATTTATCTGACCGTGAGATCGCTTCCGACCTCCGGTCCTATCCACGATCCTCTGGGATGTATACTCATGCCTCCGGGCTGCTCTCAATACTGTATCAAAAGTCTGATGCTCAAACTGCTCCACCGCCAATAGAATCTCCAGATGAAGCCCCTGCTGGAACCGCTGGGCTCTATCAAACTCGGACGCCACCAAGGTGGGAGCAAACCGACTAAGCCTGGAGAACTCGGTCGCATATCCATCGACCGTCCTGCCCATCTGCTTCAGATTAGTGAACCTCGTCTGTAGATCATACCGAGCTACAGCATCAAAATATTTGGTCTGGAATCTCTCCCTGAATACTGCCCATGAAATAGGGGCCACTAATCCATCGGCCTGCGCTGCCCACCAGCTGCGGGCAAGATCTAGTAACTGCAGGCGCACTATGGCCACCTTCTCGTTCTCTGGAGTCTTGGCTGCTTCTAGAATCACCTCTGTGTCCTGAAGCCATGCATCTGCAGCGATCGCATCTTCACTGCCGTCGAAGAAGGGAGGGTTCAAGCGCTTGAAGCTGTTGGCCGCGCTATTACCCTGATGACCTCCTCTGGTCAAAGCGTCTGCCACCGCCTGGTGTAAGGCATCTCCGCGACGATCCTGGGAAGCTAATAGGGACCTTATGAGACCCACCAAAGTGCCATCATCATGCTCTGCTGGCTGGACGGGCTGAACTGGTGGTTCTCCTTCGGTGGGCACGACTCTGGAGGCTACTCCTGAATGCTGGGCTTGATCTCCAGGTTGCTGCTGGTCTGCGGGAGGTGCTCCGTCTTGCTGATCGGCAGGTCCAGGAACAATGCCGCTGAAGAAGACGACATAGGGAACAATAAGGAAGGACCAGGACAGATCAACGATACCAGCATGTGATCAGGTCAAGATTTTCAGGGATCAAGAGGATACGAGTAGAGATCAAGGGCGAGTACTGTTTGAGACATCTATTCGGTAAACCCTCACATATTTTGAATTACAAGACCTGCATGGGCCACCACTAAAACCATGTCACGCCCCAGAACCAGAATACTGGAGAGCGGGGGCAGACATAGCCAGCTACGTATAATGAAATAGAATCCACGTCACTATACGGTCACGGCTGTCTAGATACATGAGGGTTTAACTACAAGCCAACAGTCTTCTATGGTCCAGAACAAGCCTATTGTCTCAATCACAAGCGAGTAGTAACAGTCACAAGATATTAGAGCATCAATATACAATAGTAAGGCGTCCCATACATTACATATTGGATGATCATGAAGCTAGTCATACAAAATGTCAGGACTAGCAAGAGTTTTAGTCAATATATGATCAACCCTAGGATTTGTCAATCATGTTACAGCCCGTAGGCAGACATTAAGTAAAGATGCAACCGAGCTAACACGTGCTCGTCGGCTAAACGACTCAAAAGAATAATTTTACAATAAAGTGGGAGGACAAAAATAGACCCACTCGTTGCCAGGGTTACGCCTGGTGGTCACCATCTGGCTGGAAGACAGGTGGATCCTCTGGTGCTGCTCCGATATCTGGCCACACAAAACCAGCTGGGTCAGACCCCAGAAAGAGCAAGTGCCACAAAGGAGGCTTCACTTAGGAACTAAAACCAGCATATCACAAATAAATAGTTAAGGTAATTAAAAGATACTGATAATAACTGAGATAACAATAATATATTGAGCACGAAGAAACCATTCAAGTAGCCAGACTGCAACCCTTAAACCAAACAAGGACCGGAGTTGCAATCCTTCGCCTGAATAGAAACCCGCCTCAATTACTATTGATAAGGTAACAAGACAATAAACAAGAGAGGACACAGAACTGCTCCGGGAGCCAGGTTACAACCCTTAAACCAAACAAGGACCGGAGTTGTAATCCTTCGCCTGAACAGAACTGGACCCCTGATCTTTATTGTTAAGGCCAGTATAAATAATTAATCATGCTTGAAGTAAGGTAAAACATGACGAGCATGGCACGGGGTTGCAATAAGACAATAAACGAGGAGAGGACACAGAACTGCTCCGGGAGCCAGGTTACAACCCTTAAACCAAACAAGGACCGGGGTTGTAACCCTTCGTCTGAACAGAACTGGACCCCCGGTCGTTATTGTTAAGGCAGGCACAATAAGCAGGACGATATATGATAGGATAACCATGGAACTATTCAGATAGCCAAGTTACAACCCTTAAACCAAACAAGGACCGGGGTTGTAACCCTTCACCTGAACAGAACTTGGTATCCCATCATTTATCGATACAAGAAATCATGTCCTGATACAATCTTGTACAGGATCAGGATAAGACTAAGCTGGAATAAACTTCATCCAATCAATCACAGCCAATCAAGAGTACGGCTTAATACTTTTAACTAACTAGGGTTATCACAGGCCTAGTTACTAGCAAGATGCAATGAGATTATCCCGACAGCCACAAGCCCTGCAGACTATCCGGTTATCCGGGTCGAATGTCCGTTTATGAAGGGTGCACCACATGACTGTGTGCTGGAAATGTGCCCTACTCGTCGGTAGGCTACAAGTCCACTTAATGCGCCCAGATAACGGGATTGCCTGTAGCTGGGAATCTCTTCATGACTACTAAATCGTTCTAGTTAATTAGCCTTAGTCAATTTCAGTAGGTAACCCTGACCGTGGTACTCAGGGATCTCCATCCTAGACATGATGCAAGACAGTACCAGTTTATTTGTACAAACGTAATCGCCCACGGTGTCCAAGTCTTTTACACTTGTCATGTCAGGCTAGCTGTCATAACAGCATGTCGAGACATATCATGCCAGTTTACTTGTCAAGAGTGCGCCACAGCGGGCCACTATCGTGTTCTATTCTTACATTATCATGAGAGAAACTTGCATAAAAATAACTAGAGACATATTCTTGCTGCTAAGGAAAAGATCTACAACTTCCACGTTGGGAGTTGGAAGAAATTCGAGAAATAATTCAGTCAATTAGGACATATAACAGTTAGTAATAGTCAAAATATGCATTATGCGGCCTATTCTGCGACATGCATGCAACTGCGACACCATATGCGCCTACTGCGACATGCGCCTTAATGCGGCTCATGCGCGACATGATATGCGCCTATCGCGACATGCGCCTCATGTGGCTCAACTGCGACATGATATGCGCCTACCGCGACATGCGCCTCATTGCAACATGTGCCTACTGCGACATGCGCCTTCTGCGACATGATATGCGGCTACTGCGACATGCGCTTCATTGCAACATGCGCCTTCTGCGACATGCACCTTCTGCGACATGATATGCGGCTACCGCGACATGCGCTTCATTGCAACATGCGCCTTCTGCGACATGCGCCTTCTGCGACATGATATGCGGCTATCGCGACATGCGCTTCATTGCAACATGCGCCTTCTGCGACATGATATGCGGCTACCGCGACATGCGCTTCATTGCAACATGCGCCTTCTGCGACATGATATGCGGCTACCGCGACATGCGCTTCATTGCAACATGCGTCTTCTGCGACATGCGCCTTCTGCGACATGATATACGGCTACCGCGACATGCGCTTCATTGCAACATGCGCCTTCTGCGACATGCGTCTTCTGCGACATGCTGATTATGCTGCAGATGAATCTAGAAATGACCAGAAATTATTTTGGCCATAACTTCCTCATCCGAAGCCGAAATCAAGTGAAACAAAAGCCAAAACTGCATGAAATTGAATTCTCTACAACATAGAAACACTAGTTTTCGAAAATAACCAAGTTTTAAAGATCAAAACAAAAAAAAACCGAAAAGTTTACAAACTTAGATCTACAAGAATCCATCCATCAAATCTAAAAATGTCAAGTTCTAAAGAGGCTTAGAAGCAAGTAAGGAAGAGAATGGAACAATAAAACTTGAGATCCATCATGAAGCAAGTTTGCACTTGCCTAAGCTCTCTCTCTCTCTCTTTCTCCTGGTGGTTGAAGAAGTTATGATAGGGAAGAAGAAGAATAAATGAAGAGAGAGAAAGGGAAATGGGTTAATAAAGGGTAGTGGTGGTGGTAGGTAGGGGTTTTCTTTTGGTTCATGATGAACCCAAAAGCAAACCAAACCAAGCTAAGCCGAACCTAGCTATGCCATATCCAATGACATGCCAAAATAACCATACAGGAAAATACGCAATACGAGTCAAGAATACGTACACGTAGATACGTAATACGAACTATAGGCATTACACCTGTGCATCCTCGCCACTCGGTGCCGAGCCACCATCAACCCCTTCGGCCTCAGCAACCGTAGCAGGCACCATCCCAAAAACCTCTATATCGTCTTCCGGCACCTCAACAGATGTATGGCGTGTCGCAGAAGACATCTCGCTAGCAGAGACACACCCAAAAAATTCTTTTTTCATAAAAAGTAACATCACGGGACACAAAAAAGTCACCAGTCTCCAAATCATACAGTTTTAATCCTTTTTTATCAAGTGGATACCCAACAAAGATACATTTTCTGCTTCTGCTAGCAAATTTATAATGTCAGAATTTCAAATCATACGCATAGCACAGACAACCAAAAATACGTAGATAAACATACGAAGGAGCCGAACCATATAAAACTTCATAAGGAGACTTAAAATGCAAGATACTAGAAGGAGTTCTATTTATCAAATAACATGCAGCCAGAACACATTCTTCCCAAAAATTCACGGAAAGAGAACCCTGAAATCTCAATGCCCTGGCTACATTTAAAATATGTCGATGTTTTCTTTCCACACTTCCATTCTGCTGAGGTGTCCCAACACAGGATGTTTGGAACAATATACCTTGAGATGAAAAATAATCTCGTAAAAAATTAAATTCAGTGCCATTGTCACTCCGCACACGACGTATATCAGTCCCAAACTGACGCTTCACCATAGCAATGAATTTAAGAAACATAGAATAAACAACACACTTATCCGTCAATAAAATAACTCAAACAGCTCTAGAAAAATTATCCACCAAAGTCAAAAAATATCGTGTCCCATTAGATGACGGAACACGATATGGTCCCCACAGATCACAGTGTATAAGTTCAAAGCATCTCAAAGCACAAAGCACGACTACTACTATCGGGAAAGGCATCACGAGTCTGTTTAGCTTGATGAAAAATATCACAAGCCTTATGAGAAAACACACTACTACCAGAGAGAAAAGGTAAAGTCGCGGATCGTCGCGGATCGGCGGAAGCGGGATCGGCGGACGGCTCAGTCGGAGCCGGGAGGGGAAGGGAGATGTAGAGTCTGACGTCTAGGGTTTTTCGGGAGGCTCTGATACCATGTAGAAAATAATAATATTTTGTTCTTATTACTAAAATTTGTTACAATATATATAGTATCTACATTTGAATTTATGGACCATATTTACATTATAAATATAATCTAACAAACTAACAGTTCTCGACTATTTCTGAGCATGTTAAATGAACTTCACAGGCACAAGCTTCCCCTCTGAGAAATGACCTTGTTATAGGCAAGGAACAGAGGCAACAGACACTATGCCAGGGGTTGTGAAGGGTTAACTTAATAATTTTACATTTCTTGAGAAACCGAAATTGTTAATTAAGTGAAGAGCTTGTTCACGTAAACCAATTTTCCAGGAAGAGAAAAGTTGTGCAAATGTGATGATTGCCAGGAGAAATGATTGGGGTCTAGAAGCTGCAGTTTAACTGTCAACCACAACCACATGTGGGAATAATCAAACAGAAATGCTGCTACAAGGATGAACGTCCCATATCAACCAGTACCAGACAACCATCATCGGGATTGATCAGACAATTGTTTGCTCTTTCAGCAATAATCTCCTCCTTTAGGCTGTGTTGGGTAGAAAGAATAAAAAAATGGAAGGAAGAAAAAAAAGATAAAAATTTATTTTTTTTCATGTAGAAAGGAAAGTTTATTTTCTTTCTTTGCGTTTGATAGTAAAGATAGAAAATATAAAAAATACATTTTCTTTTATTTGGTATAAAAGAAAAAGTGGAAGAAAAGAAAGTAAAAAATATAGGGTTTATCAATTCTATCCTCAACTAAAAATATTTATTTACTATTTGACTCCATAAATAATTTTTAAATAATACATTTATATGGGATATAATTGTTAATTAATACAAGTCTCCACTTTTTCTTTCACTTTTGGGGGGAATTGGATTTCTTAGGTTATGAAGGAAAAGTAATCCCTCCACTTTTCCTTCCTTCCTATTTTCCTTCCATAGCAAACAAGAGAAAATGAATCTTTTCCTTCACTTTTTTCTCCTCTATTTTTCTTCCTCTCACTTTTCCCTCCTACCAAACACACCCTTAATGTCCCTCCAAACAAGTTCCGTGTTTAAAAGTTACAACGCACGTGAATAGAAGGGAAAAGACGTAACTATATCTAGAAAAACTGTTCAAACGAGTGTGAAACAGAATTCACCAAGTGTTGGATTGTTCACCCACCAACAGGAAACGCGAGCTGGATTTATACCGTCATGAGACATGTTAGTTTTATCCTACCGACGACCGCACCGGTATAGTAATTCAACTTAGTACGAGAGTAACCGTTGATTCACACAATTGGTCATCACGTTTGGTAGGGACCTCGCGGTCCTCATGGACCCATGTCGAAAAATGTCCCCGGTGGCACGTCGAGGTTGGGGGAATTGGATACAACTAATACACAGAAAATGCTATATGGCTCAGACTGACAACATATAGCATCCAAATATTCTCCATGAAAATATTATTAGTGGGCTCTACGCACTTTATCTTGGTTTTCTTTGTAGAGTGATCTAACATTTATATGGCAGTTTTATTCAAAGGAAGAAAGTTCTCAACGATCGGTGAATTGATAAAAGGACAGAAATAACTGGAAGGGTTTATTCCTCCATTGAAACATGCATACTCGGGCATGTTTAATACACCGTCGAATCTTCGGTGTGTTTAATAAAAGGCTTAATTGTACTTTGATATCCTCAACTATTCATGTTTTTCAACTTAATATCCTAAACTTTTTTTGTAACAAGTTGATACTAGAAAGAAAAAAATTTGGACGAAAATACCCTTAGTCAAACTTAAAAATTACCCCCCACCATCCCACCCCTCCTTCCCGTTTCCGGCCACCCCCCCTCCCTCCCGCTCCGGCCGCCTCCCCCCCCCCCCCCCCCCTCTCCCACTTCCGGCCGTCTCTCTCCCCCCCCCCCCCCCTCTCTCTCCTGCTTCCGGCCACCCGTCCCCGCGCGTCTCTCTCCTTAGGGCACGGCAGCGTGGGAGAGGGGGGGCTGGAAGAGGGTGGACGGAAGCGGAAGAGGAGGGGGGGGGAGGCGGCCGGAAGCGGGAGGGGGGGGGGGGGGGGGGAGGGGGGGTGGCCGGAAGCGGGAGAGGGGGGTGGCCGGAGGGGGGGGGGGGGGGAGGGGGGGGCGGGAGGGAGGGGGGCTGGGGCTGTGCGGGAGGAGGGGGTGGCCGGCGTGGGGCCGGGGAGGGAGGGGAGAAGGGGAGAGGGATGGGATAAGGACATTTTCGAAATTTTTAAAATTTTAGGTATGAAGTTGAAAAAAAAAAATAGTTGAGGTAGTAAGTTGTTGAGTAAAATAGTTTAGAGCATGAAGTTGAAAAATCGGAATAGTTGAAGGTATAAAAGTACAATTTAGCCTTAATACAATATTGTAAAAACTGAGAGCACCCTCGAATCTCCGGTGTGTTTAATACAATATTGTAAAAACCGGACCGGAGGTTGGACGGTTGATGCCAAAACATCGGTCCGGTTCGGTAAACCGGATCTTTTAAAGAACCGTTGATTTTTTGTCAAAATCGAGTTCAACAGATGAACCGGTTCACAATTAAACCGACAAATTTTGACTTTTTTTAAATTTCAAACAAAAGTTATCATGTGAAATTTGGACCATTTGATTCTTGATTTGGTTTTTATCGACCTTATAATTGTAAAATTAAACAAAACAAACGTACTTGTGACCAAACCAAAATAAACGAAGAAGTAAATATGAATATCTTATCTATGTGAAGCAAACCAAGTCTACTTGAACCTCGGTCCGACTTATACTAAAATATTTCGGTTCAATTATCGGTCCGGTTTTTAAACCTTCGTTGTCTAACTCTGTGTCTGTAAGGGATAGAGTACAATCAGGATTCTTCTGTTGTTCTCTGAATCTTAGGAAGCCTTCACTCGTGCCTTATGCGTGCAAGGGTTTGATCAAAATAGGAGCAGAGGGTTTTCCTCCTTTTTTTTTTTTCTTTCAATTCCAAACCCTAAACCCCTTTCTTCCAATCTACATCCCTTCTCCTTGTCATCATGCTTAACAACTCCAGGTCTAGGGGCGAGGAGCACGACAACATTCGTGGTCACTAGAAGGACAAGTTTGTTTTTATAGGCACGAACGGGAAGGGTGGACTTAGGGATGCTCGTAGTTTGGAGACCACTCCGCGAACATACCAAGGAGAAGCCCATTTTTTTTTTTACGTTGCTAGAGATTCTGGAGAAATTTTTTGATCTCATTTATTTCCCCTACACGCAGTATTCTTCCAAGGTCAAGCTTAAAATCCTTAGGGGGCGTTTGGTATGCGATATTTTTTTTATTTTCGGAAAAATTTAAGATGGGAATCTATTACCACGTTTGTTTGGTTTATAAAAAACTAATATATCACCCGTGCGATGCACGGTTTGTATATTTAATACTATTTTTTTTTGAAAAAATAAATGAATGTTCTTGATATTTATATAGCATTTGAAATTAAAACAAAAATTAGAATAAAGTCTACTTTAATGACATAAAAGATAACATTATATTAATATGATTATGTACGAATTAAATTTTAACAACATAATTATACTTATCTTAACAATAAATAAAACTTTTTTTATGAATTAGTTTATTTCTTAATATTTCTTTGCCATTTAATCAATTTTTGTTTCGTTCCAAAAACTGATATCAAGAAGTTTTTCTCGTTTTAAAAAAATAGTAATTTATATAGACTAATCTTAATTTAGCACACATAAAATTTAACAATAACAAAAAAAAAAACTAATTTAGCCCACATAATGAATGGCTGCCAGCTGTTAAAAGCATTAAACCCTAACAAAGAATCAAGCCATTTAAAATTTGTCAAGGCTGCCACCTATACAAATCATTAATTGCCCCTTTACTCTTGCCTTAAAAGTTGCCTTAAATTTCGAATCACCCAAACAACCACAATAAAATACAGTGGATGGGAGCACAAATCCGCGTGCACCCTATTTTCAATTTTCTTTCTCTCTTCCTCTATCTCTATGTGAAGGATTTTCTTTTCCTCTATTTCTATGTGAAGGATTTTCTTTCATCTGCTATGACGATTTTATTTTTGTGTGTGATTAATTTGTAGATCAGTTCAGATCTACACATATATGTATAGATCTGTGTATATTATCAATTTTTTTGCTATTTTTCTTGTTCGGTTTTGTATTTATTAGTGGTTCTTTACTGATTGTTAGATTTATCAATTTCCTCATTTTTTTTGTTGATTCATGACAGGATGGGGTAGATCTCTACATAGAAATTATGTTTTAGAATTTTTTCCCCATTTTTGTGCTTTTGTTCTTCATTTTTTTTTTTCTTCTTTTGATGATTTATCAAGTGGTATGTTAGATCTAGACCCCAAAGAAATTATTTTTGAGGGTTTTTCGTTCGAGATTGATCTTTTGTTTTTTGTTTGAGATTTTTTTAAAGGCAAATCTCTCTATTCTCCTATCTCTCTCTCTCTCTCTCTCTCTCTCTTTCTAACGGATTAAGATAACTATTTTTTTACTCAATTTTTTTTACAAATCATTTAATAATTTTTCTTTTTTACTTTCTGATGACTCGTGAAGGTCTCTTAGACCTACTACATCTTTTTCTTCTTTTTAGAGATGTGTCCTCTTTTTCATTTCAATGTTTAATTTCTTTGTAATTGTCGATAAAAATATTCAATATATGTCTGTTTTGGGTGATTCTTGACAGGATGTAGTAGATCTATACATCGGACCGGCGATATTGATTTTGTTTTTTTTTTATTTTTTGTTCCTTTTGTTCTTCAATTTTATTTTATGGTTCATGAATTCATATGTAGATCTAGATATTCACGAAGAATATTTAGGGATTTTTTTTGTCTCTCCTTTTTCAGTAGTGAAAATTTTAACTATTTTTTCTTAGTTCTTTTTTGCAGGTTATGTATACATTTATGTTTGTCAATCTTAATATTTCACATATGCGGTGCATCATGGAGGTGTATGCTACTCCTGTCTAGAATATTTTGCTGCAAATTAAATTATAAAAAAATCTTAAACTAAATGGAATAACTATATAACATGCAAGATATTTATTTTTCCATGAAGCCATGCGAGTAATTTGTAATGTAGAAAAATTGTTACTATGTAAGAAAAACATGTTTAAATGTTTGTTACATATTTGGAACTGATATTTTGAAGCTTTTGTTGTGTTGCATATGTCAAAGTTGTAACAAAATAACAGTTTTGAAAATAAAAATGGGTAATCATAATTTTTTTTACCACTTTTCAAACATGAAAAAAGTATGCTGCCATGTTACAAATTTATTAAATAAAAACAGAAAATAAAGGTAGTCAAGCCAGAAGAATTACCTGATCCATTGCTTACAACTTTTTGTCTCTTGTTTAGTGTAGTACTCTTCAAGAGCTTCCTCATTTTCTTGTCTTTCCTATGTAGTACTTTTTTTCTTGTAACATCAGACCTTAACTCTATAACTATTTCTCATATTAGAAAGCTGTAAGTCCAATATATAGTTAACATCTGAATTGTTTTTTTAAAGTAATAAAGAATAATAAAGGAAGATCAAAAGTCATCTTTATTAGCATCACTTTTGAAGCAACTAATGATGAACACAGCTTTTTGTAGATATCAATGTAATAAATAAATGTCATATCATTATACATGATAGTTTTTACCACTAACAACACAAAAAAGGAAAGCCAAAAGCTTCTCTGATTACGAACAGTTTTGATTCAATTATTGGTTTCCTAACAATTTTTTCAACGTTTAGAATAATTAGTTTAATTTTGAATGCTTTGATTTTTTTATAAAAACGATCAGTATACTGACTTTTAGTATATTACAAATATTAATGTCATTTGTTATTAACTTAAATTAATTGTTTTGGGGGAGGGGGGATGTGGAGAATGTCTAATGGGAGGAGACTGTTTATTTCGATAATTGAACATGACTCCTTGTGGAATACTAAGTAAAAAAAAAAAATAGAAAGTTTCATTTGAAGATTCTTGCAGTGACGTTTATAAACTTGGATTACTCCAGTATCTGACGTTTATAGAAAGCCTGTTGACACTGAACTTGTGTGATAATTTTAGCTGTTTGATGCAATATTTTATATCTTTACTGTTTGATGCAACATAATTTTACCGAATTTAGCAAAATTATTTGATATTTTGGTAATAACATTCTAGAATTGCTTACCACACTTGGTTGAAATCGAATTTTTATGTAAAATAATATTTAGTTAATTTATGATTTATTATCTATATTTTTGTTTTAATACAGATGCAAATAAATATTTGATTTAATGCTACATGGATTTTGTACCAGATTAGTTGTATAGGTGTAAATCTTTGCCAATTACATTTTCTCGTATAATTTTGTTGAATATGATATTTAGATATTAGTAAGCTTCAGTCGAATTTATGCAAATTTATAAGAGAAAATGTAAGATTGGTTAATGCACATTGACTTATAAATATTGGTTCATAGTACATAACTTAATAGTTCAATAAGACAGCTTTAAAAGATATTAATTTTTATAAAGAGAGATTGTTCTTGCTTGTGTCTGTTAATATCATGTTGATTCATGTTCTTGGCTTTGTACGATTTTTGTAAATCATTAAATAAAATATTTTTTGATCCAAATTCTTTATTGTTACAATTTGTTCAATATGATATTATTAAATAAACTATTATTCGAAGTCACAGGTAAAGAATATGGTTTACATTCATTGTGTAATTTTAAACAAATATAATATTATCTAAATATCATAGTTTGGGTAGTGCTGAATATGAATATTTCACGTAAATAATATTCACATATTTCACGTAATTTATGAACTGTTTACTAAAGAATTTATGAATTGTTTGTCCACTTAACCAAAATTGTGAGAAGAATGTTTTCAATACATGAATAATGACTTTTGATAAATTTCTATTACCTTAGTATCATGAAAAACACATTCAAGGCTGAATGGTTGAGCTCTTCCTCCGTATCCAGCAACCTCATAGAGACGCATGAGTCGAGCTTTTGTGTACCAACACCACCTGATGATTCCTAATCATCATCTCAACTAAAATAAGTTATGCTACCAATTATATAAGAACTTTTAAAACGCTGGACCGTTCCTCTCCTCCTCCTCCTACACTCTTTTTGAATAATTTGTCCACCTAAAAGCCACTTAACTCACATGTTCAGATCGCTGGTCCAAACCTAATGGTGTCTCGGTGGCAGCTTGTCGATAACTTGTGCATAAAAAAACTCTTTCTCGCCATCCTATAAATGAATGCACAACCGCATCAATAATCAGCATCACTCAACCTTATCAAACATGTCCACGAACCAACTAAACCCTTCACAAACTTGGATGTGGGAGCCAACCACTATGGACTGTGTCTATACTCACCACTACTTCAGCCATGGCCGGGAGCACATGTTCGAGAAGCCGCTGACGCCGAGCGACGTAGGGAAGCTCAACAGGCTGGTGATACCGAAGCAGCACGCGGAGAAGCACTTCCCCCTCGACGGCGAGTCCGGGGAGAAGGGATGGAGCGGGTTCGTGAAGGAGAAGCGGCTCGACGCGGGCGACGTGGTGCTTTTCGGGCGGCACCGGCACGGCCGGGGGGACCACGACACGTTCTACATCGGCTGCAGATGGTGTGTACGGTGGAATATATGTACAAATTCATCTATTTATAGCCAGTTGTCCATAAATGTATTATATTTTGAAAACTAAAATTCATAAATGTGGCACTATTTTACACATTCTCCAAAGGATGAATGTCATTTATAAATGTAAAAGTTGTTAAAGTAGCTGTAAGTTGTTAAAGTTGCACTATTTTGCACATTTTCCAAAAGATGAATGCAATTTATTGTATGCTTTTGCTATATTTTAGAATGTGATGCCATTTATAAATGGTTTTTTTTTTTGACAGCTGCACATTCTCCAAAGAGTCAATGATATTTATATCAGCTTTAGAAGTCTCCAGAATTGGAAATATATAATAGCATTTAGACAGAAGAATATTATTTTATTACTATTTTGCAGAATTAAAAATAATATTTTATTACTACAACATTTAGGCGGGAAAGTGGCAAAATTGTAATTGTTGCCAACTATTTTGCTATTATATATATATAGATTTATTTCCAGAAATTATAAATACCCGGATAAATAGTTTACCCACAAAACATGGGAATTCTGTCCCTTGAGAATAGGTGGGTATTTTTTTTTTTTCCCGGACAAAAAAAATTGTCTAAATTTTTTCTTCTTTTTTGTCAATTTTGATTAGTTTTGAACATTTTTCTTTTTTTGTCGTTTTTATCGCTTTTTTGTCATTTTTTGTCGTTTTTACCATTTTTTTGTTATTTTTTGTCGTTATACATTTTTGTCGCTTTTTGGTCATTTTTGTCGTTTTTACCGATTTTTGGTCGTTTTAACCATTTTTTTCGTTTTTACCGATTTTTTGTCGTTTTTACCGGTTTTTTTTATATTTGTTTATTTTTTTCGTTATTATTATTTTTTATTTTTTTTCGGGAATATTTATATTGTCACCAAACATGGGAATGTAATTTTTCAGGAAATTTGATTCCCGGAAATATAGAATTTTCGGCTATATAGTATTCCGCATACCAAACGCCCCCTTAGGGTCTGCTTGGATTGAGGATTAAGAAAGTTAAGTCAGAAAAAATTAACTGAGGGAAAAATAAAATCATGCTTGGTTTGAGGGTGGGGGTGTAGGAGGGAGAATTATAGAGGGTTAAGTGAGAGTTTATTTCACATCTTTTTTCCATTTTTTTTAACCCCCAAATCGAAGGATTAACGAGAGTGATTGAGGATTTTTGTTTAAAAAGTCATAAATACCCCTTATTTGTTTTATAAAATATCATGATTTTTTTCTCCATTTTTTTTTCTCAACATGTTAATCCGTATCTTCCTAATTTGTGAAGATATTTTGATAAGTTCTAATTAAAATTTCAATCAAATTTAATTTTATGACATATGTAATAAGGTTATTTTGGTAACTATTATATTTTTATTAAGAATAATGGTATTTGTCCCTCCAAATTGTACCTCTAAACCGTCCCACCTTACGTGGCAGCTGACGTGGCATGTTGATGTGACAGCTGACGTAACAAATTTTAAAAATTAAAATTCAAATTAACATTAATATCAAAATTAACATTAAAATTAATGTTAACATTAACAATAAAATTAATATTAAAGTTAACATTAACATTAACATTAACATTAATATTGATTAATATTAATATTAACATTAATATTAACATTAATTAATATTAATATTAACATTAACATGGAAAAAATTGGATAATTAACTTTTTGGGTTAAAATTTGTCATGTCATCGGCCATGTCAGATGACACAATATATTATTTAACATGCCACGTCAGCTGCCATATCAGGAGGGATGTATTGGAGGGACAATTTGGAGTTACGAATAGCATTATTTTTTTTTATTAATCACCCTCTCACTCAAAACCTCCAATCCAAACAAGAGTTATTAAACACCCCCCACTTAACTCTCCCTCCAATCCAAACAAGGTTCTATGTATTGACCCTACTCCCCCTCGCTTAACTCCCTCTCATTTAACCCTACTTAAGGGTCTGCTTTGCAATTGTAGGGGTAGCGGTTATGAGGTATTTCTAGAGTATCGGTTATGAGCGGTTATGAGAGGTCCGATTTTAGATGGTTTTTAAGTAGCGGCTTTTAAACCAGTCCAATCCATGCTTGGTAATTCACTCTGAAATTTTTTTACACGAATAAATTAAATAGGGAAGGGTATCAGTAGTTATAATTATATATATTTTTGTGAGGATATAAATGGAATAAAAAAATAGAGCCGCTCAAAATCCATCGATTTGGGGTGTTTATAAAACCACCCAAAAATACATTACAATGGTTTTGGGGGGTTTTTGAGCCGACTAAAACAGGTGCCTCAAAAAAATTAACAAGAGTTTTCATAAACGGTCGGTTCAAAAACACCAAAACCGATAAAAACACCGTTACCAAGCATATCCTTATGATTCGTTTGGTACACTGTAATGTAATCACAATCGTACTGTAATCAAATATACATTGCGAATACGATTATATTACAATGAACGAGACATGGTCTTTGTCTGTGCGCCTTCGGTGGCATAGATAAGCTTCGTACTCAAGATGAAAATTTACGACTATGTTTAAAGCATTCGATATTTATGATTGTTTCTTCTACCAAGGTTTCCAAGCATCCTCCAGAGGGAGTTAGCAAGAAGCAAGTGTCAGTAGTATATCTTTGCCGGGGGCACAATTTTTCGATGAAAAACTGAAAAGATAAAACAATTGTAAAAACAATGTTCCAACGTAACACTTCTAGGAAGGTTGCGCAAGTTTAACGAAGATCTAAGAAGATCTCGTTACAACAGCATATGATATACGAGAATCTACGAAGATTTCGTAATCCACAGCAGCGAAGAAGATGACAGGCGAAAGATGGAAGAAGGCATCTGCTGGGGTGAATGATCACCGTTGCTCAAAGCTATTCACGAATAGCTTCCGTACACGGACTCCCGTGTAAAAGCAATGTTTACTTGTGTTAGCATGAATGCTTTCAATTGTTGATTTAGCCTTTTTCTCATTAGAAAAATAATCCCACATGGCACACCCATATGCACCTCCACACCACATGTGCATCTCTAATAGAGCATAGCTAATATATAGAGATACAACTCCTTTGGCCTAGCCGATGTGGGACTAAAGTTCCAATAAAAAGACCAAAAATCCAACAATTACAAGTGGGGGTGGAGGCTCCTATAGGTAATAAATCCGATGGGGCTAGTGAACCGACGGAACAGTCCCGTTCTGAAGATCGGGTTCAGGCCCTAAATCAGTGATGGCTGAGATATTGTAGAGTATCGCCAACTTAGTCTCTACTTCAGAACGAATCACACAAGTTTTAGAAGCCCCAACGGGCTTTGCAATGACTGACAACAGTCGCTCGATCCAGACTCGTTCCAGACGGCGACACAAAAAACTTGAATCGAGTTCTCTACAAGAGGAGTGGCCTAACGCAAATGCGATTATGTGCAAAATAGAGTGACTAGCATTTTTGGTTCTCTAATATATCTACAGTTGATTTTGCTATGTAGCTAAGTATTACTTATAATAAAGAGTTGTAAAAGAGGAGAAATGGATTTAATTTAATTGATGAGTTGCTCATGGAAGTTTTATTGTAATTGTACTTCTTGAGAGTTGAGTGCCAATTTTCGTATTTCGATCGTTGGCATCAGCGTTCAGCAATTCCTGTAAGTGCTCTGTAATTTTTAGTATCACATTGTAAGAAGAGGTCCAAAGAGCACACTGTAACAAGTTTTTTTTTTCATGGTATAACTCAGAACTGTCAAAATGTCTCAGCGGAGGAAAAAAATCATAATTTTTAGGCATCAACAAATCTGACTGGTTTTTGTTATGTTATGTTATATTCGACATGGTGTTAACAAAGTTGGAGGGAAAAAAAGAATTCAAACTATTAATATTAATATTAATTTTTATTTTTATTTTTATTTTTATATTAATGTTAATGTTAATATTAATGTTAATGTTAATATTAATTTTAATGTTAAGTTTAATATTAATTTTAGTATTTACATTAATATTGACATCAATATTAACATTAATATTAATATTAACATTAAATGGACGGCTGAGAGTGAGAAAATTTTTAGGGAATTTTCTAAGGGGGACTTTTGATCCGCTTCCAATATATATATATACACACACGAGGTATGCTCAAACCATTGGATTGGATTGAAAGATTGAAATTAAAAGGTGATATTGGATTGAAACACCCATATCTTTTAAGTAGATACTCTCATTTTTTAATCTCAAACAGCCTTTCAAACTAACTAGTGCGCGCGGGGGGGGGGGGGGGGGGGGGGGGGGGGGGGGGGAGGGGAGGGGGGGGGGGGGGGGGGGGGGTTTGGGGGCAAGCACAGGTCTTGGGTTCGAATTCCCTCTCGCGTGGTTGGGTGGCTTATATAGCCAGGACCTTTTTCCTTGGAGAAAGGACACCTCAAAATAAAATAAAATAAAATTATATATATATATATATATATATATATATATATATATAGCGTGGGACAGAATGGGACGTCCCGTGCATAAAAATTCAACGGCTAGGGTGCCGCGCGGGCGGTCGAGGACCGGCACCATTCTACCACAGGTATAAACGACGGCCGACACGCGGCCCGTCGTGCGGCACCCAATGGGCGTCGGAAAGACGTCGTAAGGACGTCGTGCGCATAGGACGGGTGGCTGGACGGGATCGGCTGTCGTAGGCGTCGTGAAGACGTTAGGGGCGTCTTCGATGTCGTGGGCGAAGTGAGGCGTTGAGTTGCCGACGCCGAAAGAAGTCGGCCGTCCCGTGAGTCTCTGGAGCACACAGATGTGCGCGAGACGTACGTGTGGGACGATGATGAAAACGCCAGTGCGGACAAGATCCGTATGAAGAGTCCGAAGCGACATGACGACCGGCTAAAAATTGTGTGTGGGAAGACACAATTTAACTGAGCCCGCACGTATTGGAAAAAAAAAAATATATATATATATATATATATATATATATATATATATATATATATATATATATATATATATATATATATATATATATATATATATATATATACTTCCTCACTTGTGACTTTAACATAAGCAACTAAGCAAGTATACTTTTATATATAACCTCCTACGTGACTCTTGATCACATTGCCCCCTCAAATTTCCGTAGTTAATAAAAGATGCTAAATATCCAACATGTGGAAGAAACTATGTATACATTTAATGTTATGCGTAGATTATACTTCTACATATCGAAAAGGAAAGGGCTCATGTTCATCTCAGATATCACACCCTCGCTATGTTATTTTGTCATGGGTAAGAAACAAAATAATCTTCAGTGGACGCGACTCGCCACTTGCGTCAGCATAGAAATTTACTCTTCGCCCCATGGAGTCGCATTCTTGCCAATTTTCTGTAAGACCTTGATTACCTCTTCAGTTGTAACGTTCCCTGTGACGGTGACCTTGTTGAGCTCTGTGTCGACCCTGTAGGTCTCTAGATCTGCATAGATGTAAGAGATTCATCAGCTCTTGTAAATTAAGAAACCAGAAGAGCAAACCACAACCTTTCCACAAAACTCACTACTGTCCTACTTTATAAGGGGTAATGTCAATTGTTCAAATTCTGTGAAGTTATTGCAGGATTAGAAGTGTAGATATAATGCGGATACATGTTATGAATCTTTCGATTGTAAGACTTACATGAAATCTAGTTGATGTTGAATCGTGGATTGTGCTAATAGAAGTTATGATTCTAAGACTTATGTTATGATTGCAGGAATTAGAACTGTAGATATAATGCTGATTCAAGTGAGTTAGCCTAGTTGATATGGAGTTTGCTTAGATCTGCTCATGGGCTTATTACCCAGATAAGGTGAAATTCCAAATTGTGAAGGAAGGGGGAGGAAGACAGCAACAACAACAATAGCGACAATAGTGAAAATAAGAGAGTATACCAATAATAATCACAATATAACTTGTATATTAGATGCAGTAGAGTTTTGATAAACTGGATCAAAGTCCTGACACCTAACCAATGATCGAAAGCCTTACTGCTCACAACATTATAAGAGAGAGAGAGAGAGAGAGAGAGAGAGAGAGTACCCTCAATCTTCTTGATGGCCTTCTTGATAGCCTTGTTGCACTTGTCACAATGCACACCGACCTTCAACTCCACCAACTATAATGAAAATCAGGACTCCAATATTAGGAACATAATACATGGATAAATATGTATTAAAAAAATTCAACACCTCCAGATACAGAAGAAATGAAAACTTTTCCCTGATTCTGGCTTTAGGTCAAACCATCTAAAGTAGAAAAGAACTTGAGATAACATAAGCACACTTTTTCCAATATTATGAATGTTCCAGGCGAAATCAACCTATAGTCTAAACTCAATTCAATAATTTTTGCGTTCTCATTTTTGTGAAGGCGCATATGATTAAGCTGGTCTTGGACCTCTAAGTAATTAGATTTATTAAACATAAACTTGGAGGAAAATGAAGAGATACTTACAGCCATTGAAGGTTTTGAGCAAAGTTGGAAGTAGGGGGTTCAATTTGGGAAGTTTTGGAGATTGTGTCCACAGTTCAGCCTTAGGAAATATATAAGCAATATGATTCTTTGTCGTGTTGGAGTGGGCTTACTCTTACAATATATAGAGGAGAATAATGCCTTTATCTTTTCATTGCTCTATGTCACAACTTTCACACCCAGATTGTTCCGTTATGTTTCTACTTGAACATTGACTTGTATGAGCTATTATGCAATTATAAACGTATTTAAATCTCACGGTGGAGAATTTAACTATTGATTGAGACCAAATTGGTGGGGTCACCTTAGGTCCTTCTCAACATTAACTGTAAAGGAAAACCAAGGTGATGTTGAGTTTCCCCGCAAAGAAGTGGCCCTTATGCTAAAGCTTTTGCAACACAGCTTCCTGACCGTTCAGAATTTCATCACTATGGAATGAACTCTTTTTATTGTTTACTAGTGAAAGAGGTCCTCTACATGCAATACAGCTTCCAAACCATTCAAAAGTCCATCACTATAGAATGAACATTTTGTTTTCTTCTTTTGAAAGAGGTCCCCCCACCTCTCTACTTTCTCCAGCAAACGTTTTAGCATTTGTTCCTTCCACAGAAGTATCTAACATATCAAGACGTCTTTCTTCCTGTGGACAAACAGTTTGCCGCAATTGATAGAACAAAAATTAGAGGTCATTGGGATGGATGCCAAATAAGCTTAGAACTATAGATTTTAATTGTATATTTCCTGCAAGTTATATCTTGTATTTTTATTGTAATATTCTCTGAGAGATATGAGCTTATTTTCCCGGAAGGAAATCATAAAATTTTCATGACATATACTTCTCCTCAAACTTTGGCCCATAAGGCTAGCATTCTTTGTAGAATCCGAGGAACCTAGCTGTGAGTTCAAACAAATACCTGAGCTTAAACCTCCTACTAAGTAAGAAAGAACCACATTGGCCAAGAAAGTGCATATAAAACCACAATTGGAACGGTGCAGCAATGAAAAGGCTTATCAATTAAAAACTCTCTAAATGACCAAAAAATGTGCAGTCATACTTTCTTTTCATCCGCAGCCATATTAGAGAAAGAAAGATGAGTATCTTACCTGTTAAATAGCAATATATGATGCAGACCCGTTACTAAAACGATATCCAAAGTAGCAAACAAAGAATTGACTTCTCCCTTGATATCTTAAAGAGGTTTAGTTAAGAAAGCTGAGCCTTTTTGTCTGGCTGGGTTCTCTGAGTGAAAATTGAGACACGTCACCTGGAATGGCAGAATGGCAAAATGGCAAAATCTCAGTGCAACCTTATAGTTTCCACTTTAATATATATATATATATATATATATATATATATATATATATATTGCACCATACAAGGTTGCAACAAGATTGGTAAACAAAAACTTATGTAGCATGTAATGACTTTTATCAAGAAGCTGAATGTTTGTTGTCCATAGTCCATACAGCTAGCTAAGTCTGAGTGGTACACTCAAAATGTTCAGCTTTATATATAGAGAACATAAAGCTTTCCCAGATTAGCATTTAAGTTTCCTCATCCAGCTTAACCTTAAGCAGTAGACTCATAAATTAATAAACTATATATCACAAGAGCACTACAAAGAAGAAACTCATGTCTCATATCAGCACGTTGATACGTATGGCCAACATAATCTTTACTTCTTATCATAATTTCACAAGACTAACTGCAAAA
>JANAVB010035817.1:15753962-15852603 GCA_029216955.1 Iris pallida
TTTAGTTAATAATCATAGTTTACTAGTATTATTATATTATTATTATAATATTAATTAATAATTTATTAGTATTATTATAATATTAATTAACAATCATATCCTATGTTTAGTATTATTAATTAAAAATTAGTTAATTAGTTAATTTCGTTATAATCATAATTAATAATTTATTAGTATTATTATAATATTAATTAATAATTTGTTAATAACTATTTTATTATAATCTTAATTAATAATAATTTAATCACAATTAGAATCATATTTTATAATAATTTAATTAATAATTTACTAATCATAATAATATTAATTTATAATTACTATTTTTAAAATATTTAATTTATAGTTAATTAATCGTTAATTATTAATTATTAATTATTAAATTATAATCGTTAATTATTAATTATTAATTATTACTTAATTATTTAATTATTACTTAATTTATAATTACTTAATTTATAATCATTAATTAATAATTGTTAATTATTTAATTATTAATTATAATTACTTAATTTATAATCGTTAATTATTAATTATTACTTAATTATTTATTACTTAACTATAATTACTTAATTATTAATTATTAATTATTAATTATTAATTTATAATTGTTAATTATTAATTATTAATTTATAATCTTTAATTATTAATTTATTAATTTATTAATTATTAATTATTAGTTATTTAATTTATAATTACTATTATTAATCGTTAATTATTAACTATTTAATTTATAGTTATTAATCATAAAATCAAATCCTATGTTTGGTTGGAGTTGGATTTGGAGTTGGATTTGAATAGTAAAATCCATTATTTGGATTTGGAGGATTTCCAAATCCAAATCCAAATAGTATTATCCGGTTACCAAACAAGCCAAGTGACAAGAACAGCCTGCAAAATTTGGTATAAACATATACATTAATATGGTAAGAGAAGTTCTCAAGATGAGCAATATGGATACTTTGTCATCACTGCACCGCCAGAAACTTTCTAATTCTCCTCTCTTAAATCGGCATCCCTTGAATGGAGCCACAAAGCTTTAGCTGTCGGAACACAAGCTGTAGATTACATTTGATACACAAAGGATTCCAAAAATAAATAAATAAATAATTACATGAATATTTATGATATGGTAAGAAGAAGACTTGTCCCGGAAGGAGGAAAACAATTCCTTGCTCCAGAGGCTTTTTCAACAGAGATTTCCTTATCTTCATAATTCTCATATCCGAATGACCAACTGCCCCTAGTATTTCCTTGAAGCAATTGAAAAAATAAGTCCAGAAGTATTGTTCTCAAGAATCACTCCAACTATCGCCGACGTCGTCGTCGTCCTCATCACTGCCCACGCATGCCTATACAGAAAGAAAATGCTGAGGTGAGGACAAGGGAGAGATGAACAAGAGAAGACATACTTTGGTCGGGATTCTGGCATTTCATGTTCCGTTCATGTGTTTTTGGTTCTACTAGAAGAAGCACTCCAAGGTTTCAGGAAGGCTGAAACAACGGTTGAGTTACTACTATACTGTTCTCATCAAATGCTACACTTCATGTTGCACCATCCAGGCTGCAGTGACTAGGCAATACTTAATATCTATGTAAATATAATAATTACTGTTGGAGAATCTCTTGAATCTCTCTCCTCTTATTATTAGTTATTATTAGAGAATATTTTGTTATTATTAGAGAGATGTTTCTATCTTCATTTAGTTTTCTTTCCATAAAGTTCTCCTTTATTCAAGGATGAATAATTGATTGTAATAAGGTTTTCCTTGATTCAAGGATGGACATTAATTGTATTTCTTCTATTTAAACCATAAACAATGAAGCATTTACCACTTGTCTTTTAATATGGTATCAGAGCCAGGTTCCCTAACCTAGGGTTTGTAAAAAAAAAAAAATTAAACTCGTTTCTCCAACCCAATTAGGCTCTCAATGGCCGATTCCAATAGATGGCGACAAGCCCTCACCGGCTCAACAAACAACAACAACTCCTCCACGACAGAAGGCGGAGCAGGCCGCGGGAACGGCGCAACAGGCCATGACGATGGTGGTGGTGCTGGTCGCGGCAACAGTGGAGGCGCTGGTCGCGGTGTTAGCGGCGGTACTGGACGTGACGATGACGGCAACAATGGAGACGAAAGTCCTTTCGGAGACGGCAACTTCAACGAAAGTAAGAAGTCAGACAAACCTTGGTGTGATCACTGCAAACGCGCATGGCATACACGTGAAACATGTTGGAAGCTCCATGGCAAGCCTCCGAACTGGAAAAAAAAATATGGTAATGAGGGTCGTGCATTCCAGGCTAGTAATTCAGATCAAGGACAGCAATCTTCTTCAACTAAGCTTTCACTCACGACGGAACTAGACAAACTGTTCAAACTTCTCGAATCTCAAACTCCTTCTTGCTCTATAGCATAAAAAGGTAATTCTGCTCTTCTTAGTGTCAGTCCCAACCACACTTGGATAGTAGATTCAGGTGCAACCGATCACATGACAAATGAATCTACTATGTTTTCTTCATATAGTCCCTCTGCAGGGAATCAAAAAATAAAAGTCGCAGATGGCTCCTTTTCAGCCATTGCAGGTAAAGGTTCAGTTGTGTTGTCCCCGATGTTGACTCTTAAAAATGTCGTTCATGTTCCAAACCTATCTTGTAGCCTAATGTCTGTCAGTAAATTAGCCCAAGAAAAAAACTGTCAAACTAACTTTTTCGGTTCTCACTGTGTCTTTCAGGATTTGAACTCGAGAAAGATGATTGGCAGTGCTAAGGAGAATGGAGGACTCTACTACTTCGATATTGGATCTAAATCACAACTACCTTCCAAACCGATAAGTTCCTGCTTTGAGTCTTTTCTTGTTTCATATAATGATGACAACATTATATTATGGCATTTACGATTAGGCCATCCTAGTTTTCGCTATTTAAAACATTTGTTTCCTAAGTTATTTCGTAATAAAGATTTGTCTTTGTTTAAATGTGAGGCATATGAATTTGCAAAACATCATCGTTCCCATTTTCCAATACAGCCTTATAAACCATTAAAATCTTTTTCTGTTATTCACAGTGATGTTTGGGGCCCTAATCGTACAAGTACACTTTCTCACAAAAAATGGTTTATCACATTTATAGATGATCATTCAAGAGTATGTTGGGTGTACTTGTTAAAGGAAAAATCCGATGTTTGTCAGGCTGTAAAGGATTTTTTAAAAAATGGTGCAAACTCAATTTCAGACCACTATTCAAGTCTTTAGAAGTGACAATGGCAGGGAATACTTTAACACAATTTTGGGTGATTTTTTCTTCAAAATGGAATTGTGCATCAAAGTTCATGTCCTAATACTCCTCAACAAAATGGAGTTGCAGAAAGAAAAAATAGACACTTATTGGAGGTGTCTAGAGCTTTACTCTTCTCAAATAAAGTACCAAATTATTTGTGGGGTGAAGCAATTTTAACTGCTGCATATTTAATTAACAGAATGCCCTCTAAAGTTTTCAATTTTCAAACTTCAATTCATGTTTTCAAAGAATGTTTTCCTTTTACTCGTGTTTCAACTGATTTGACATTAAAAAATTTTGGTTGCACAGCATTTATTCATGAACATAAGAATAGTAGCAAACTCGAACCACGTGCTATAAAATGTGTTTTTGTAGGGTACTCTCCAACCCAGAAGGGATATAAATGCTTTGATCCAAAAAACAAAAAAATGTTTGTCACTATGGATGTCACATTCTTTGAAAACAAACCTTTTTTTTATGATACTTATCTTCGGGGGAAAACTTAAAGGAAGACTTATTTGAAACTGAGAACATAAGTTTTTTAAATAACTTGTCCTTGCCTGTATCACAAAATTCTAAGACTTGTAATTCTGCACCAACAAAAAATGGTCATGATTCATTGTCTGAACCTACTCCTACTATGAGTAAGGAACTCGATGAATCCAAGCCTACACTTTTTCATGAAAAAAACAATGAGAATTTTGAAGATGATAATAATGATGAACTAATTGAAATGCCACAAAATGAATTGTCATCTAAAGAGGACAGGTTCGAAGTAGGAAACAAGACTTGGAAAGGAAAGGTGTTTGTGAGAAAGAACAATAAAGAAGAGGATGTGTCAACATCTCAACACTGCCATGAATCTTAACCGGAGAATAATCAACCTCCTCAGAAAAGAAAAAGTAAGTCTATCTCTGTTTCTGAGAGTCGTATCATGTATCCTGATATAGATGATCCCATAGTAGTTAGAAAATCTGTTAGGTCTTGCCCTAAATATCCAATGTCCGATTTTATATCATATTCAAACTTGTCTTCATCTTTTTCTGCCTTCACCTCCCAATTGTCTAGTGTAGAGATTCCAAAGAATGTACAGGATATCCTAGAAGTTCCAAAGTGAAGGGAAGCTGTATTTGAGTAGATGAAAGCTCTTGAAAAGAACAAAACTTGGAGCGTCATGACACTACCAGTTGGTAAGAAGACCGTGGGATGTAAGTGGGTGTTTACTGTAAAGTACAATTTAGATGGGTCAGTTGAAAGGTATAAGGCTCGCTTGGTGGCTAAGGGTTTCACTCAAACTTATGACATAGATTACTCAGAGACATTTGCTCTTGTTGCAAAATTGAACACTATCAGAATACTTTTATCTCTTGCGGCTAACCTGGATTGGCCTCTACACCAGTTGGATGTTAAAAATGACTTCCTCAATGGTGATCTAGAAGAAGAAGTATACATGGATAGTCCTCCTGGTTTTGAAGACAAATTCGGATCAAATGTATGCAAGTTGAAGAAGTCTCTTTATGGCTTGAAGCAATCTCCTAGAGCCTGGTTTGAAAGGTTTACTCAGTCTATGAAGAACCAAGGGTACACTCAAGGACAAGCTGATCACACTTTATTCACCAAATTCTCCTCTGGCGGAAAATTTGCTGTCTTGATTGTTTATGTAGATGATATTGTCCTCACTGGGGATGATACCGTTGAAATGAGAAAAGTAAAAGAGAGACTTGCTACAGACTTTGAAATCAAGGACTTAGGATCCTTGAAATACTTTCTTGGTATGGAGGTTGCTCGATCAAAGAAAGGAATTGTGGTTTCACAACAGAAATACATTCTCGATCTATTGCGAGAAACAGGAATGAGTAGTTGTCGACCAGCCGACACCCCCATGGATTCTAATGCAAAACTTTGGGGAGAAGGAAATGTTCCTGTTGACACCGGAAGATACCAAAGGTTGGTGGGTAAGCTAATTTACTTGTTCCACACTAGACCTGACATTGCCTTCTCAGTCAGTGTAGTGAGTCAGTTTATGCATTCTCCTTATGAGGAACATCTTGAGGCAGTTTATAGAATACTGAGATACTTGAAGGCCAATCCCGGAAAGGATTTATTTTTTAAGAAGACTAATGAAAGAAATGTCTATCATCACTGATGCAGATTGGGCAGGTTCAATCACAGACAGAAGATCAACCTCTGGATATTGTACCTATGTATGGGATAATTTTGTGACATGGAGAAGCAAAAAACAAGGAGTTGTAGCAAGAACCAGTGCGGAAGCCGAGTTTAGAGCTATGGCTCAGGGTATTTGTGAAGGACTATGGATTCAAAGAGTCATGGAGGAACTTAAGATGAAAATTGAGCTCCCATTGAAGTTATATTCTGACAGTAAAGCTGTCATAAGCATAGCCCACAACCCGGTTCAGCATGATAGAACCAAACATATTGAGATTGATCGTCACTTCATAAAAGAGAAATTAGAAGCTGGAATCATATGTCTACCATTTGTGACCTCTAGTCAGCAAACTGCGGACATCTTAACCAAAAGCTTGGCAAGATCCGTCTTTGAGCATTTGATAAGCAAGTTAGACATGATAGATATCTATGTACCAACTTGAGGGGGGTGTTGGAGAATCCCTTGAATCTCTCTCCTCTTATTATTACTTGAATATTTTTTAAGAAGACTAGTGAAAGAAATGTGTCTATCATCACTGATGCAGATTGGGCAGGTTCAGTCACAGACAGAAGATCAACCTCTGGATATTGTACCTATGTATGGGATAATTTTGTGACATGGAGAAGCAAAAAACAAGGAGTTGTAGCAAGAAACAGTGCGGAAGCCGAGTTTAGAGCTATGGCCCAGGGTATTTGTGAAGGACTATGGATTCAAAGAGTCATGGAGGAACTTAAGATGAAAATTGAGCTCCCATTGAAGTTATATTCTGACAGTAAAACTGCCATAAGCATAGCCCACAACCCGGTTCAGCATGATAGAACCAAACATATTGAGATTGACCGTCACTTCATAAAAGAAAAATTAGAAGCTGGAATCATATGTCTACCATTTGTGACCTCTAGTCAGCAAAATGCGGACATCTTAACCAAAAGCTTGACAAGCCCCGTCTTTGAGCATTTGATAAGCAAGTTGGACATGATAGATATCTATACACCAACTTGAGGGGGGTGTTGGAGAATCCCTTGAATCTCTCTCCTCTTATTATTAGTTATTATTAGAGGAGATTTTGTTATTATTAGAGAGATGTTTCTATCTTCATTTAGTTTTCTTTCCATAAAGTTCTCCTTTATTCAAGGATGAATAATTGATTGTAATAATGTTCTCCTTAATTCAAGGATGGACATTAATTGTATTTCTTCTATTTAAACCAGCCTTGGGGCTGAAGAATAAACAATGAAGCATTCACCACTTGTCTTCTAATAATTACAACTGAATATATGTTGATATGAATACGATACAGACGAAGCATGTCGTATCCTAGTGCATTTTGGAGGTGTTTGGGTTGTGAGTTTTAAAGTAACCATGCTTCCTAAAATTGAATACTCTATGATGCAATTATTTTGATAAACTTAGTTTATTTTGATAGTAGAGCCTTTGTTTATGGTTAGTTATTGATGAGTACTGCACAAAACAAAATACAGTAAAGTAAAATGGTTTTCCAAGTTATAAGCACAGTAATCCTAATACTGGGCAAAATTCAATTTCAGGTCATAGTCCTTGAAACAAATAGGATATATGATCCAGGTTGGATTCAATCAGAACCCAACTCAAAAAGACACCTTTCTGGAATCTATACAAGTCACTTTGGAAGTCTCAGTTTCAGCTCTAAATCTTTGTTTAAATATTTGTCAAATGGGTTATTGGTTATGAACCTCATCGCTAATAGTTATTGTTTATCTAATCACAATTGAAGCTGTCAGTCAGGAATAAACCTGGCGAATTGCATTTGCCTTCTCCAAAATGGCAGCAAGCTTCAGATTTGTAGGAGGACCTTTCATGTTCACCTTTGGTGCATTCACTGGTTTCAAGTTAAAGGACTGAAAAATAAAATTAACTATGGTGAGCTGAAGTCAGCAACTCCTAAAAGGGCATCCAATAATAAGTTCCAAGCAGAACTTGTTAACCTTGTTCCTTATTTGTTCGAGCAATGAATCCCTCTCATCTGCTTTCGGCCTGGCTTGAGGAGGATCAAGCTCTGATACCTTTCTCAACTGCAATAGCATTAGAAAACATAAATAACAAGACTAAAATAATAGAATTTATAAGTTGCTTCTGAGGGAGTAAACAATTGTTACCGTGCTTCTATCATGAGCAACAACAGCTTCGATCAGAGGATTTCTAGGCAGGTCACGGATGGACCGATGCTTCCGGCTCAGCCATTCACCTTCCATTGATGGCACCATAAAGTCATAAATCGTGGATGGATTCTCACCCATTGGATACAAGAAACCATAGGGAGGCAGGTTGGGTCCTGTAATAGGAAGTGGCGCTGACATTTTCAGATGCTGCAGACTTTCACCTCCATAACCATATTGGTGCTTAAATTCTTCTGCAGATGATACTGCCCAGAAAGGATTCAAAGGCAACACTGCGTCTCCCATGCTTACAGGCTCGTGTCGAGATCTCTCAAACTCTAAACTCGGCAGTTGCTGGCCCAGTCGAGGTCTCTTGTCCTCTATACTATGCACTCCTTGTAACAGATCTGGATGTTGGGTTATTTTGTCTTCAAGTACCATCATTAATGCATCAGGACCATCTGATTTCCTCTCATATTCTGATCGTAATGGGTTTTGAGTTTTCATTCCATGCATGAGTCCCTCTTTGTCTGTAATTGGTGGTAAGCAGGACCGTGTTTCACCTTCTGAATACAATGGTACTTGCAGATCGTCTTCCCATAATGGTGAAGCTGTTGACTGAACCACTTCAAACCCATCTGTGACTGAACCCTGAGGATGCTTCATATCTACTGTTGCTTTTTGAGGATGAGAAGCATCTCCAACTGAAGTCCCAGAGCCAAACATAAGCTTTTCCTTTCTCCAATCTACAGGTGGAAGGGGAAGAAGTGGCAATGTTCTTTCCACATCTTGTATTTGTAAGCTCGAAGGTGCTCCAACTACCCGTTGTTCTGAGAATTCCTGGACAATTGGAAGGGGAGGAAATGGTGTTGTTCCTTCAACGTTTTGTAATTGTAAGCTGGGTGTTGCTTCAAGTACCTGTGGCTCTAAGCATTTCTGTCGACCAGTTTCAGAACTGGCAATGATTGGGAAAACAGGAGACATCATAGAACCTACGGACATCGCCGAAGGGGATTCAAAAGAGACGGCTTCTTCCCCACATTGTTCATATCTTGCGTTTGATGAAGAATGTATATCCAACTCATTCATTTCAACGGTTGTAAGCATAGCATGAGGTTCTGGTTCTAATGATTGATCATCAATTACCTTGGAATTACTCTGGCTTATAGTCTGTTTATCAGAGAACGATGTTTCAAATTGGATATCAGAAACTTCAAGATACTTCCCCTCCTGATTTGAAGATGTCACATTTCTTTCTTTGCCATCTACTAATGGAATTGCAGGCTCAACGAGGAACTGGTTAGGCAAATCTATGCCTTCCCTTGAGAAGGAATCATCATTTTCTGATAAATACAATGAACTTCCTTTGACAACATTGGGCTTAGTTGCTGCCGTCTTCCCAACACCATGTGATAATTTGGCATCAGAATAATAGGATGAATGTGCAGTTGGAAACTCTGAGCACCAATCTGTTGGAGAAGACACTTCTTGGTTATCAATTTTAGGTATCGCAGTTGTGCTCTCCAGATAAGACATCTCTTTGGTCTCCAGACTCTGTGAATCTAGAACTGCACTACTTGGAAGATAATCTACATCAAAGGCAGATCCCTTTGGAGAATATATTGAACAAGCGCCTTGGTTATCAGCATCGGCTTCAACAATAACATACGCCTCTAAAGAATCATCACATTCCTCAATATGCTCTTCTTCATGAAGGTTGGGTGTTCTAGGGACACATGGAAAACCCAAATTGTCACTAAGATCAATCCCACCTATAACAATACAAACAGCTTCAGTTGACTGCAGGTTTCCGTCAGGAAATTCATTGTTTACGGAGGTCCCAGGTAAAAGCTCAGCTGAATCTATTTCATGATATTTTTTAGGCTCCCTTCTAGCAGATAATTGCTCCAACTCAAGAGGCAGAAAGTTGGGCCTTATAATTTTTCTCTCTGCTATATCATCATCAATTGAATCTTCAGAAGGTGCAGCCCTATTATCTAATTCTGCAGCTAATCCATACGGGTGTGGGACGGTAGGACTCGCCTCAATGGGTAGATCACAGTTGCTTGCAGGTAACATCTTATCTGAACAAGTTTCAGCATCTTCTTCAGTAAATGAAGTGATGGGTTCTTTAACACACCAAGTTGGGACTTCAGGAATGCTATCGCCCTTAGTGTTGCTTATATCCTTGGAGAAGTGTTCTTCAGTATCAGCTCTTTCAGGGACATTGAATTGAGGCACTAAATCGTCAGAGGAGATTGTAGAGTATGCGGCAGGTTTGAGAATCTCCATGCCTTCATAATCCTGGGAAAGAGGCTCAGAAGTATGCACATTACATGGTAAATTCTCACCAACACCATGATAAAGCCTCACATTGTTAGAGAACACCTCAACAGGTAAATTTTCTGGTTTCTCAATACCCTCCATCTCTGCAGCGAAGTCATCACTATTAACAACATAAGAACAATTATTGCCAAACAAGGAATGGATAGCTAGAAAGATACTTTCACCTGATAATGCTTCTGTCTCTTGTTCTGTTGACCGTTTCTGCTCTCCGTTAATGTCCAAGATCTTTTCCCTAGTGAACAGTGCAGTTTCATCAAACTGTCTAGGAGCCTCATCAAGACTGCTGCAATCCTGTGTTGAGGAAAGATAATCCAAAATGCTGATTTTGTCTGACATTTCTGGGATTTGTTTTCTAGGACACTCTTCAGGATGAATTTCTTCAAGGGAACCTTTACTGGCAGAAATTGAGCTCCCGGTTTCAGGTGAAGGCAGTATTTGCTTAATATCGTAATTATCAGCCGATTCAAAAACCTCTTTCTTAGTGGTTAGTTGTTGGGAACCTTCACGAGTGTTTCCCACACTGCCCACGAATGTTTCACTTGAGAATTGAGAAACTGTTGAGGCTTCATCACCATGTTGTATAAAATGAGTATCTTCAGGAGCATTTTCCCCCACAAAAAATGAGCCTCCCGTGTCAGATAAATGCAGTAAGTCATCAGGAAATATCTCTGACTTAACAGCATGTTTGGAAGGCTCCTCCAAGTTACCATTCAAATGTTGGTCAACTTGATTATTACCTTCCATGGAGCCAGGAAACGTTTCTTCAGGCAGCATAGTAAGTGATTGGGTCTCATCACTTGTTCGTGGAAAAACATGGTCTCCACTTGAAATTGATCCTGGAACGCAAGAACTAGAAAATGCTCCAACAGTTGCAGTCTTGGCACTCGTAGCTTCAGATCCATTGGCATTGCAGGTATCATTAATAAGCAAATGGGCTGAAGGTATGGATTCCTCAACTGTACCACTTATCTGTAACTCTTCAGATGTCCAAACATGGGTTTCATTGAGGCTAATTTCTGAAATGACAGGCACACTAAAATCGTGGGTGTCCTCTTGAGAATGCTGTGTATCACTCAAATTTCCTGAAGTTTCTGAGCTGGACGGTGAAGATATAAGTATGTGGTTCAAGCCCTTTTCACTCAGGTTATCAACATTATCTGATTCTGAAAATAGGGCTGACAACTCCTGTTGTCGTTGTTTGATTCCATGTATCCTATGAGCCTCAATGTCAAAGACACCTGCAAGTGATTTTTCTCTACTCTCAGAATCTATTTCAATTTCTGATTCCATGGTAGTCAAGGCATCTACATAATTCTCTAGATCACTACCAAGATCATCAGATCTATAGCCATCAAAGCAACCTTCTAATGCGAATACAGCATTAGAGAAAGAATTCTTCTGATCCAAGCCCTGCAAGTATGAAGGATACATTGCCAGTCCATCAGAACTATAGCCATCAAGTACAGTTTCTCTTCTGTTTTTAACAGCAGATCCATGGTCATCAAAACCATCTGCTGTTGTGATTTGGGGTTCGTCAAAAGATTTCTTCTGGTCAAACTCCAAAAGTGCTGGAGAATACTTTTCAGGTTCATTCGAGATGTTACCATAAACAGTAGCAGTTTGTTTTGCTTTGGACTCGATCATTATCTTTTTATCGGGAACAGGTGTGAAACTTTCTCTGACCTTTGTTTTCTGATCGTCTAAATCATATTTTGGAAATTTTGCTGCCTCCATTTTGGCAAGAGGTCGGGTGCCATTTGTGTTTTTTACTATAGGAGAGTCAACAGCATTACTGGCTACAGATTCATGTACTTCAGCAACCAATCCAAATTGATCACCAACTTTCTGCTCTGGAGAATTTACTTCAAGAATATGCTCAATATAGCTTCTTTTATTGCTTATATCTGAATCAATCAAGTTCCTAGATTTCAATTTCACGTGCCTCATTGGAACTTTTGCAGAATTTTGTTCAGGCTGCAAACTGCACATGACTAATCATCAGAATATGCAAAAAAAAAAAAAAAAAGTATATGCACGAAAACAACTAGTAGATGCTCTGGCAGAGGCAATAGCTTACTTTGATCTTAGCGGTGCCAAGAAAGATCTGATAGTTTCACCATTCCGCCAGCGAGATCCCTTTCTCTGGCAGAAAAAGAGAAAAGTTATTGAAATTCGGTTCAGGAAAGAATAACAACAAATTCTACTTTAGCATATGGTTCTGTAAACAATTACGAAGTTTGTTATATGAATGATATTAAAGTGACATGAAACTAATATCCAGAGTGTTCTGAAATTTTCTCAACAGTTATATGTTTCTGTGACAAATTTCTAATTAGCAATCAAATCCCATCAATTTCGAGAAAATATGCTAGTAGGATATGCACATCAAAATTACTGGTTACCAAACATGACAAAGAGAAAGAAATTACAAAAGTCAAAACAAGGAAATTTAGGCAGCATCCTAAAGCAAGTCACCAGAAGAAGTAGAACACATGAAAGATCTTTGAACAAGGAATTTAATTGAAAACTTTGTGCAAGTAACGTGATTTGTGGAGAGCCTATAACCCTAAGTGACGATCCTAGGAAAATGGCAAATCAGAATCAGCAAAGCTGCATGGTGCAACATTCGTTTGCATAATCTGTTGACTACCACCTTTACTTGTAAAACTGCACATATGCGATCATACATGGTCAATATGCAGACCACTAACGTATCAAGCCTTAAAAAAACATACCAAACCTATATAGAGTCCCACGCTTAGTCCTCAATATAGTCCGCAAAGTAAATTGTGCCATATGCACTAGTCCAAAGTCCAAACCCAACAAAGCCGCTTGAAGGAATTATTGGGAGTATGTAAAATAAAAAATAACTTCACAATTGACATATGATTGAACCGTGGGTAAGCATAGTACATCAAACTGCAAAGAGTTCAAAGACTGAAAACTCATGTTTACTGTTACACATCCATTCACTTTGTTCAGAAACAGAAAGCCTACAGAAATTGCAAGCAAGATTAATCTAATAAAAGAAGGAAACTCATGACAACTAATTTGAGATCCACACTTCTATGGCTAAGAGATTGGAACCTACCGCTAAGTGAACTAAATGGCACAGATCAATACTCTCAGCAAATGTTCCAAATGAAAAACCTGGCATCCTAAACACTCTTCCTAGAGAATAGAGACACAAGTATTATGGCACAATATTAAAAAAACATCGTAGTTTCAGCTGATGTAACTACAATATCATTGGTAGAGTACCAAATCAGTTCGGGACAATTTTAGACAAATTATGAAAGATGATATGCAAAGTCGACTTCCAACCAGTGAATCAAAAACATGATAAAATAGCTCAAGAAAGATAGATGCCACACTGAGGAAGGAAATAAGGCGTCCCGTCTTCAAGAGTAGATAAGTATACCTCTCAATAAACTCTATATTATTATTTGATTAGAAAATTGTTTCAAAAAATGAATTTCTTACCTTGATCTTACGGCCTTTCTTTTCCCTGACCTCTTCTTCCATCATTCCAGAGGATGCTAAATCTACTTTAAAGAATGAGGGATCAGAGTATCGTTTCAAACACGCCCCAGCCCCAGCAACATCAAACCTTTAAATCAAATTAGTTCTTTCATCAGATTAAATTGCCAATTATAGTACATGAATTAGAAACATGAAGTTAACTTCATACTTGTCCAGCATGAATAATCGAGGCGGACCACGACATTCTTCATACGAATCTAGTATGAAGCGGGGCATATCTCCTTGTGTGACTAAATTCTGATCCATTCTCAGATTAGAATGCCAGCCAATTCCTGCAATAAAACTCATTTAGGTAAAGATACGTAACTATTTGGACCTTCTAGAAGTACGAAACAGTATATAGACAACAATTTAATGCACCACTATAGATTGAACTATGGTCTAAGCATTGATAAAACTAGGGGTGTCAACGGATGCTTATCGGTACGGACAGGACAATATCCGTATCCGTATCCGAATTTTTTTTTGTAATATCCGAATCCGATCCGATATCCGAACGGATATCACTTTTGACACTCCGAATTCGTATCCGTCTAGTTTAACGGATATCGGATAATATCCGATCCGATTAGCTAAAAAATTCGAATGCTAGTATTCGAATATCCGAAATATTAAAATTTTAGTTATTATCCGAATATCCGAAAACCAAATTCAATTTCTCTACATATTTGAGTCCTTTCTTCTTCTGTTGTAAATTATAATTAATATATATTACTATTATATATAAATTATATTATAATTAATTTATGTAAAAGTCAGTTAAGAATAAAATACTTTAATCTTCTCTATTAATTAATATATATTACATATACATTATACTATAATATATATAAAAATTTTGATATCCGGATATCCGAATTCGATATCCGAAATTTGCAATTTAAAGTCGGATCGGATATTACGGATTCGATACCTTAATATCCGAATTCGTATCCGAAAATGGATAATATCCGAAAAATATTCGGATATCCGCCGAAATTTCGAAAAATATCCGAAAGTTCGGATATGGAATCGGATCGGATTCGAATTTTCGACTATCCATTGACAGGTCTAGATAAAACATCAGAAAAGAAGGTATGTGGAAAAAGTTCTAACCCTCATTGTAAGCCAAAGGTGAAGGATTAGTCTGAGAGAGAAAGGCCTTCTCAATTGATTGAAACTCTGCCTCCAGCTGCTGGGCCCGGAGCATCAATCCATGTCCCCTAGCAGCAGTGCCTGTCACTTCTTCATGCAAATCATGAAATATCTCTGAAGCAAACCTATGGCATAAATCCAGTCAAAGGACACATGAAACATATAGTCTCATCATGAGAAAAGCAAACTGAACAACATATAACTTTTGTAGCCGTAGCCAGCAAGCATATATATGTGTGGACAAAGTATAATATATCTATGTATAACAAAAGTAGTTCCTTATACAGGCCAGCTTTGCAAACCTCACTGTATAACTGACTTCCTACTAAGTTAACTACATCTCCAAAGTACAGACATTAGAAAACATATTTGCGGTTAGTTTATATTTTTTGTGCATTATAACCAACATGAGCTCACATACCATGCTGAATTCTAATATTACTCTCTGACAAAATAAAGTTCTTGACAACAAATTGCAGTCATGAGGTTGCAAGCACTTGCACAGAAGACTGCAAATTTTATATTGGTTATGACTGTGCTTGATAGACATCTTGATGTGGGATCTCCGAAATCCTAATCCTGGCATGTGGAAGAGCATATGAGGATCACAGAAACTTTGCCAATAATCTATTTTCTTTCTTATGGCTTGATTGACCAACTGGTGCTTATTCAGTCGTTTCTATCTGGCTTGATCAAGCTTGTCTTATGTTTTGAAAATTAGCTTTTTCAACTACCCTAGGAAGCACGGACACTCCAAAATTGTGGAGCTTGTCGTGTCGGACACGTATTGGACACAATTCGAACACTCCAAAATAAAGTATGACATACCAGAATATGTGCCGTGTCCTTACTGTGTCGTGTCATGTCGTGTCGTGTCAATGTCACTGTGTCCTTAATGTGTCGTGCCATGTCCGTGCAATATAGTAACCCATTACACTGCTACTTCTCTTGATTCATAATAACTTATTTATCACCTAACGACTTCTAAGAACATCTTTTGGCGGGACAATATGCTTGTTGCTTGCATTCTAAAGGACTGAGGCTCTAGTTACAGAAATAATATATCCACATATGTTAGTAAATGTGCGTATATCCCCAGTTCTACATAAGCGAGAACCACGTGGCAATGGGATCCCTTTCTTATCAACTAATGATTGCTACCTACAATTCAACTACAAGGTTATGTGCAATGAAACCCACTTAAAATTTCTGAGATTTAAGTTACTATAGCTCACAAGACTTCTGAAATATTCACAAAAGAAGAGCTTATAAATGCGCCACTCTAGGTTGTACGAATACTATTCAAGAAGACTATATATGTGACATGTACCTGACACTAGGGGTGCTAACCAGCCGAGCGATGGCTCATGTTTGGCTCGCCGAAAAGCTCGTGAGCTGAGCTTTTTTAGTTCGAGAGCACGAGCTTGAGTTTAAGGATAGGCCCGTAGATAAACAAGACCAAACTTGGAGGTATTCGGCTCATTGAGGTTGCAAGCCAGCTTATATTTATTTATATAGAAATATCTTACACTAATAAATATCTCACAATTTGGCATGAATTTAATATGCACTTTGAATTTGATATTAAACTCACCAAGCTACACATTCGGTTTGGGACAAAACCTCATGAGCTCATTGACAAGCTAAGTTTCGGCTAAAACTTGTCTACAATTCAAGCTCATCAAGCTTTGTATCAAGCTTTCTGATTTAAAAAGAGCCGTTCCCGAGTGAGCTCGCAAAAATTGTAGAGAGCTGAGCTTGAGGTCAAATTTGTAGGCTTGTCTTAAGTTCGAGCCAATACGTCCTCAACAATCACGTCATATGAGGACGACCTCCCATGTCTAGTTTTCAAAGAGATCAAAAGTGGTTGAAAATAATTTGGCATGGGAGTCATCATGATTGAGATATGAGAAAGTAAAATATCCTTACAACAGATATTTTTGGAACTTTTTGGAACCTAGTTAGTATCCGTCACAAATTCATAAATATCAATAGAGAAATTTTGAGTTGCACTCCACTTTTATTAACATAATTCAAGCTGCACCCCACCTAGTTACCATAATGTACAAAATCTTCTACTTTTGACGAAAACCACTTATGACCCATGGTCAACTCCTTTGACCGAAATTTTATAACCAAAATATCCATTTCTTCTTCTTCCTCGCGTACCCCCCCCCCTACCGTGCCACGTTGTCCTCCTTCCCATCGCACATGCCCACGCACTGTCGCGCGCTGCTTGCTGCCGACGCTGCTGCTTTATGTTGTTGCAGCCACTGCTTGCTGCTGCTACTGCCCCCCCCCCCTCGGGCTGCCGGCAGCGGAGAAAGAGGGGGTGGGGGAGGAGAGCGGGAGGACTTCGACTACCCGAGGAGGGAAGGGAGGAGCGGGAGGCGCACGGTGGGGTTGGGGTGCAGCATGGGGGCGCGCGGGGAAGACGGTGATGACAGGAAGGATATTTTGGTCCTAAAATATCGGTCAAAGGAGTTTACTCATAGACGGTTTCCGTCAAGAATGTGGAGCTTTGTACATTATGGTAATTTGGTGGAGTGCACAGTAAATTATGGTAATAAAAGTGGGGTGCAACTCAAAATTTCTCATGTCAATATTATGAAACTAGTTATCCCCGTGCCTTAAGCCCCTTAATAATTTTGTTTTTGAATTGTTTCTCATTTATATCATTTAATAATATTTATATTAGTTTTAAGGTTTTTATTGACATATATTCATGTCATGTTGGTAACCATTCGAAATACCTCACATCTTTAATCGTGACCCCTCTTCATCCCTTCATGGTTTGACGGAAAACACCACTTCGCTTTATTATATAGATATGTGCATAAATATTCTTTCTTCATGTACATATAATTGTATCCATGTCCTTCCCAATGTTCCCATATTCTAAATTTCTTTAAAATGTCACACTTCGAATACATATCATGTTCGTATCCAAACCAATATGCTATTACAACCTAGATGCCGCTAAATTTGAAAATAATGGAAACAATATTTAACAATAACATGTTCTACAAGTACAAAATTCTCGACAAACATGGATTTCTACATATTTACTTATTTGTCACAAAAGTTCCAATTTTGATTATTTCAGCATAGAGCCATAGTTCATCTAGTACTTGAATCACTTTACAGAAAAGGCGATCTTTCCACATACTTTCACTTTCCAACTGTAAATCACATTATTGGCAAGAAACTCTACGGAAACTAGAAATTACTGAAAACTAAGATTAGGAGAAGAGCTTGAAAGTAAAATAAAAAAAAATAAAAATACAATAATAATACTCCCCCAGATGCGAAAATGGACTTACTCGGCGAGGTCTCCGAGCTGGCGGAGGACTCCGACGAGCCCGGCCATGGCGACGCCCTCGAGGAGCGCCTCCGGGTCGTCATCGTCGGCTGATCGGTGGAGCTCCGGATCCGCTAGCCCGTACTCGTTGCGAATCTCGTACCGGATCGTCGGCATTTCGGCCGACCCGCTAGAAGAGCCAACGCCCTTTTACTAGCTATCGACTCGCGTCGCCATTAGAGCTAAGCACAAAGCTCAGAGAAGAATAAGAAAGAGAGAAAGTTCTGGGTTTTTTTTTTTCGGTTACTGTGGTTTTTAGTTTTTTTCCGGGAAATTTAGTGAATATTCATGTGACGATGGGGAGAGAGAGAGAGAGAGGGAGGGAGGAGGTGGTGGGTTGAAGAAATTTAATGCTTACCATGTAATGATGTAATTGTACTCTTTTAAGTATTATACCCCCTGCAATCTAATTTATTTGCACATAACATTTTATATTGTCAACTAACAATTATTTCAAAATTTTCTTTTTTATTAAATATGGACTTGTAGTCAAATTTTCATGCATTAAGGGCTCGTTTGGATCAAGTTTTTGTATTTCTAGGAATAGGTTTTGAATTCCTTTCCCATGGGAAAGGAATTCAACATTCCCTTACCCATTAGGTTGGGAATAGGTAGTTCAAAATTTTAAAAAATTTTATCTCCATTTTTGGTTTACAAAGGGATAGAAATATTAATTTATTTAGTTTTCCTTTAATACCCTTTCATTAATTTCATAATAATTCACATGTTTGGTATAGAAGTTGAAAATTTAAAAATAAAGAGAGGGTATAACCGTCCAAACAAAATAGCCAAACATCATTCCTAGGAAAGCAAATCTATTCCCAAGTGGGGGCTTGGGAATAGCTTTCCCAAGTCAATGGGAATAGGTTTCCCACCTAAGCCCCTCCTATTCACTCCTTATTCCCAATCCTAAACATACCAAACATGGGTAAGAAATTCAAAACCCATTCCCAAGCCACAAAAACTTGAACCAAACGTTCCCTAAGGGACTTGTTGTCAATTTGGATGTGGACTTATAAATGTTTTGTCGATGGGAATAACTGAAAAATATATACATATGTATGTATCAACATTTTTAAAAACTAAATTCAGCTGACTCTTGTGGTAAGTGATCAGAGATATAACATTCCTAACTAGGTGAACAGTTTTGGAATCGAACAGTGAAGCAAGTGTGGATGTGTGAAAATTGTAGAAAGCATGCACAAGTGTGCTACGTTGCATATTAAACAAACAAAAAAATTAAAGGAACTTATGGAAGTCATTATTTATTTCTTTTAGTTAGGGTAATTTGTATTTAGTGTCTCAATTCCAAAAAAAATGAGAAAACTTACAATACGATAACCCCATTTTTTTTTTTTTCCAGGTGAACAATGGAAGGGAAGGGGTAGATGCAGCCTGATAAGAACAATTGAGTAAGTTAGGGAGTGCTTGTGTTTTTCATAACTACACACTGTTAGTATTTTAAAGTGTTGAACACTATATATAAAATATATATATGTTGTTTATTTTTTAAATTATATAATATAATTAAAATTGTAGTTGTTTGTTTTTTCATCATTGTAAAAGTGTATTATAAATATATGAATTTGCTATTTTGTCATCACATGCTATAATATTATTTTAAATATAAATTATCAGTGCAAATGAAAAGATATAAGGATGTGTTTGATTGGGCTTTTTTTCCATGGAAAATATTTCCATCATAAATTTTCCACCAATTGTAGTGTTTGATAGCTTATATTTTCCATGGAATTATTTTCCAAAAATCTATCATTTTCCATATTTTCATCTAAAATGGTGGAAAATGAAACTTGTCCAACGCATAGGAAAATATCATTTTTCATGGAAAATAACTATTTTTCGTGAAAAATAATGGCAATCAAACACCCAAATTAAGTTTTCCATGAATTTTTTTAAAATTCCATGGAATTTTTTTCCTAGGAAAATTATTCCATGGAATTAATTTCTTTTCCACGTATTCTCCAGATACTTTTCTTAACACAATATAAAACTATTTCATCCTCAAATTCACATTCAAATAAGAATAATTATAATTTATTTAATAATTTAAAAACTAGTTTTGTTTGGGCACCGAAAATAATTTAAATGTTAATTTTTAAGCCAAATTTTCATGAACACCAAAAATTATTTATTTTAGGCTTAATTGCTACTTGATACCCTCAACTATTACGCTTTTTCAAGTTGAAACCCTAAACTTTTTTTTGTAACAACTTGATACCCAGATAATTTTTTGGACAATAATGCCCTTATCCAAATTTTAAAACTACCACTCACCCCCCCCCCCCTCCCCCCCCCCCCCCCCCCCGTCCCGCCTCGCCTGCACCATCCCCCTCCGCCGCCCTCGCCTGCACCCCCCCCCCCCTCTGCTAGCTCCGGCGCGGCTCTGATGGCGCGAGCGGCGCTGGGCTCCCACGCCGCCGCCGCGTTCTCCCTCGCCGTCGTCCGCTTCAACGGCTCCAGCGGCCCCGCGGCCTCCAGGAACCCCCGCGCCGGCTTCGTCCTCGCCACCCGCGCCGCCCTCCTCGGCCGGAGCTAGCAGGGGGGGGGGGGTGGGGGGGGGGGGGGGCGGAGTGGGGGAGGGGATGGAGGGAGGGAAAGGATAAGGGCATTTTGGGATTTTTTAAAATGTTAGGTATTAAGTTGAAAAAAAAAAATAGTTGAGGTATCAATCTGTTACGAAAAAAAGTTTAGGGTATCAACTTGAAAAAGTGTGATAGTTGAGGGTAGCAATTAGCAATTAAGCCTTTATTTTATTTTGAAAACTTGAAACTAGTTTTTCTTTTATTTTCTAGAACTTAAAGAAAATTGGAAGAAGAAACAATTAGAATTGTTTTGACATGTTTAATAATATTTAAATTTATTTAAGGTTATAATAGTCTCACTTTTTTCACTTACAAACTAAGTGGTAAATTATAAACTCAAAATTTGAGTTTACCATTTATTACTTATAAACGACATCACTATATGGTAATAATAACTTTCAAATAAAAAAATATAAATTAAATTAATAAAAAAAATTAAATTGGTGGGTGTTTGAGTACTTTAAAGTGCTCAGTGTTATATGCTTAAAACTGGAATGTAAATATAATTTCTTATTAAATTAATAAGTGGGACAAAAGTCAAAAAAAAATTTAAAAAGTATATATATTGTATTTTACTCGATACTTCGTCTGTTAATACAGTAAACTTTAATTAAAGTTTAATTAATCATCCGCTCACACAGTCCATGATCTGTCATTATGAAAAGGACGGCGTTGAAATTAGGATTGAAGACTGCTGCTCCTAAATTAATTAAAACTACAAATACACCAAAATGAACGATATCATGTGCCAGTCTGGCAACTGCTAACTTATGTTTCAGCGGACCACAACATCAGACCCCTCCATTTATAAGAATCCAGATGTTGCTGCCCACGTCTGACACTTTTTTTTTTTTATGTCCCGCATAATACATGAAATTTTGTACATGCTACATTGTAAGCTATTTGTACCTACTGTTCTCCAATTTACACATACATTTACACACTTCACTCGCGGTTTGATGTCGAGATCATCCGCCTAGCCATAGAGATTATACATTTCCTCATTTGTTATAAACCATAAAAATTTGTGTCCTCCAATTATTTTTCCATTAGACAAATTTATATCGAGTGATAAAATATGGTATATTTATACAAAAGAGTAGAAGTTTTGAATATTTAATGGCGCCCAACAAAACTCGTAGACTTGGCGCCATCTTATATGGCGTCCAATTTTTTTTTTCTAGGATGTAGGGCCATCTTAGATGGCACCCAAATTTTATTTTTTATTTTTTATATTATGTGGCGCCATCTTAGATGGCGTCTATTTTTTTTTTTTTGATATGCGATCACAGGAGAAAGTTAGATTTTCGTATCCCTAAATAAATTTAACTCCTTATCTATAATTTTATCTTTTAAGTATTAGATGGTTAATTACAATAGAAATACAGTATAAAACTTACATGAAATGGTGAAAACGAGTATAAGTGGGCTACTCTAGCCGAAATATGGTATAAACTGGGTGTAGAGTGGTGCAAACGAGCATAAAAATCTTTGACGTGAGAAAGTTGATTTTCGTGTCCGTAAATAAATTTAACTCCTTATATACAATTTATCTTTTAAAAAAAAAATTCCCAAATCTTAGATATTTGTTTAAATCTAGTATTAAAAAATAGGTTAGAAAAAATCACTTAGATCTGATATTAGAAGAAAAAAAATCACTTAAATCTAATATGAGAAAATACCTTAAAGATAAGTTAAAAATAATAATTTAAAAGCATAAATATTTTTTCTCAAATTTTAGATATAATTTGAAATTGTAGATAATTGTTTTAAATAAAATCTAAAATAAAGATAAGTTCTTAGATATTTTTTCAAATATAATATTAGAAAAAAAAACATCTTAGCTGTTAAAAGATAAAATTGTATATAAAAAGTTAAATTTATTTAAGGATGTAAAAATCTAACTTTCTCATGTCACCACAAATGAAAAAAATTGGGCACCATCTAAGATGGCGCCACATCCTAGAAAAAAAAAAAGGGGGGGCCATCTAAGATGGGGCCAAGTTTAAGAATTTTGTTGGGCGCCATCTAAGTTAGCACCACGTCCATTTTCTTATAAATATTCAAAACTTCTACTCTTTTGTATAAATATACCAAATTTTATTCTTCTATATGAAATTTTATGTTTTTTCATAGTAATGGAGTCAGCCATATAACACAAGAATACTTTAAAAGAAGAATGATTTTTTTGGACAATCATGAGAACGAGAGGACTATGCCATGGTGTTATATTTTGATGCTTACAAAAATTAATTGCTTCATGTCTTTAGTGCCACATCTTTTGGAGAGAAAGAACCTTGAATAGTTTTATTACTTCACTCTCTTTGCTCCATTGAAGTATTGTGTGGAAACTCTATGGGCCACACACTCGCGTTGCCGCCGCCGTCGTCCGGTTCAGTTCGGTTTGGCACACGTATCGGGTGTGGGTATGTGCTCACATTTGCGAGCGTCGAATGCCGTTTCGATTCCTTCTTCGGGTTCGGATTGAGACCCTTAAAACATTTTGCTGCTCATTAAATTTTGAAACGTTTATGACACATTTAATATTGTCCAGGTTTTTTGAACGAGATTTTCCATGTGGTTTTGTGTTTGTAACGTCTGTTTTAAATGGTGTTTTATTGGATGGTTAATTAACAATAACTCGCATGTCCTTTGAAGAATGCATATAAAATGAACCTTTTCTTCTCCTCTAAAAACCGGAAAAAATAAACTACGAAAAAAATTCACTCAACCTCGTTGTCTCTTATCATTATGTTCGTTCAAGCTCTGGGCAGAGGCTAAGTTCAAGGTCACTCTTTCCAAGTTGTGTGCAATGAGGAGATACCGGTAGAGCGAAGATTTTACCACTAGGAGCATTCGGACGAAGTCTGCACATAGATGCGGATTAACTCTTAGGACAGTGTTACGTGCGTGACTTTTTCGGAGACCGATAACCTTTAATTTTTATTTATTTTGTTTGCAGGTTATTAAAGGAAAAAAGTAAATTTTATCTAACACATGGAACCTGAATGCGCAATTGACAAATAAATAGACCATCATTTTGACTATATAGTTTAACTGTTTAAGTAACTTTTTCCAAGTTTCTTTAGACTATGAAAACCAACTCAATCAGTAATCACATACCTAGTTTATGCTCAAGAAATCTCCGAGCATCACTCTTCTCGGTATACCCCAAGAAGATCGTCTTCGTAGTCCTTGTCCCCAGCTTATGAATCTTCAGATCTGGGAGCTTCACATAAGCCAGACACCCCCACACTCGAATGACATTCAAGTTAGGTCTGACTTTGAACCAGAGTTCATGAGGAGTTACGTCCGAAGTTGCATATGGCACTCTATTTAGAATAAAAGTGGCCGTCAATGCAGCTTCTCCCCAGTAGCATTTAGGAAGACCCGCAGTTAGCAGGATTGAGTTCATCATTTCTGTCAACGTTCTGTTCTTCCTCTCCGCTACTCCGTTAGATTGAGGAGAATACGGAGCAGTAGTCTCGTTTATGATTCCATGTTCTTTGCAGAATGATGTGAATTTATGAGACCGATACTCTCCGCCTTTATCACTCCTTAGCCTCTTGAGTTGTTGTCCAGTTTGCCATTCAGCCTCGGCCCTGAACTCCTTAAACTTCTCAAATGCTTCGTCTTTAGATTTGAGCAAGTAGACGAACACGTACTTTGAGAAGTCATCGATGAAGGTTATGAAATACTTCATCCCGACTTTTGTAGAGAATTGCTTGAAGTCACAGATATCAGAGTGCACCAACTCCAGAAGATCTGTGCTTCGATTGACCCGATGAAAGGATTTTCTTGTGATCTTTGTCTGAGCACATACTTCACACTTCTCTACCTTACCCACACATTTGGAGATAAGTCCTAGAATGGACATTTTGTTAATTCTTTTACAGTGAACATGTCCTAGTCTATTATGCCATAACTCAAGAGAATAATCAGAACGAGCGATTACATTGATTACATTTGACTGGTTTACAAGCTGAATTTTGAAAATTCCTTCGGTTTGAAAAGTTTTTTCGAAGTATGTTCCCTTTTTGGACATCAGCATCTGGCCAGCATTGATGTCCATCCTCAAGCCTGCGTTGCTGAGCAGGCTTCCAGAGATCAGGTTCTTTGCAATCACCGGGACGTGCTTCACACCTTGAAGCATCAGAGTTTTCCCATATGTGAGTTTCAGCTCCACAATTTTGATCCCCAGAACTTCAGCTTGGGCTTGGTTTGCCATGATAACTTTCTCAGAAGTTGGCTGGTATATGACAAACCATTCCTTGCCAGAGCAGACATGGCAGGTCGCACCGGTGTCTATCCACCAGTCAGAGTCAGCCCCCACAGCTGTGACCTGAGCAATCATAGCAACAATGTTAGAAACCAAGAAAACCTTACTAAGCTCACCTTGCTCAGCTTGTTTGGGCTTGGATTTGCATTCACTCTTGTAGTGACCATTCTTGCCACATTTGAAGCAAGTCACGTGGGACTTGGACTTCTGTTGCTTGAACGAAGGACCCTTCACTTTCAGATTAGTGGAGTCTTTCTTCTTGTGATGAGAAGCCACCTGCTTCCCCTTGAACTCCCTTGTCTGCACCAAGTTGGCCTTAGCCAGTTGTTTGGACAGAGAGTCCATCTTCTGTTGGGATCGTATTTCGTCCTTAACGTGGATCTCTTATAGAAGATCTTCCAAGCTAATGTCCAGCTTTTTCAGATACATTCTAGCATAGAAGTTGCTCCAACCAGCAGGAAGTTTCGAGACTATCCCTCCAACGACAAACTTGTCGACGAGAGGCATCTTCTCGTCATCTAACTTCTGGCGCAACTTCAGGAATTCCTTCACTTCAGGTAGCATCGCCATCTCGTCTTCGAAGTGCCACTTGTGGTACTTCTCGACGATGAAGATTTTGGACCTGTTCTCATCATCTTCATATAGCTTACCCAAAGAATCCCAGATCTCTTTGGCCTTCACTATAGTGCCCCATCCCTACATCGTGCCTCGTACTCCGTCCACGAGGTGCGCGAGAAAGGAACACTGTCGCTATCGATTCGGTCGGGACCGATAGGTCGGGATCGATCGAGTCGATCGAACGGGAACGGTTGAATTAAGATCCATTCCCCGTTATGGAATGGCTTCTTCGGAACCAAGTCCCATATTCAACGGGTTGCGCCTCGAGGATTGACTCTGCAGCTGAGTCGGGAGAGACCTCCCGTTGCTCTGCTTTTTACGCCGCTTGCGTTGGTTTTGTTTTCTGAATGCGTTTTCGATGGTTTTCAGGGCTTGCATTTCGAACTCGTATTTCTTATCGAACTTCTTGAATAATATAGTATTCTAATCGGTTGCTTGTGCGATTTCAGGTAATCGCGTAGGCGACGTCTAACACGACCAACAAGTTCTCTCGCCTGAAGTAAACTCAAGGTGAGTGGCTAACCCTTCTATTCTCGAACCCTTCCTAGGTAAATCGATAATGTTGTTGCGAATGAAAGAATGAACGCAAGGACACGGACACGAAAAAATGATTGAGTTTTCAAAGAGAATATAGGCTATGTCTTAATAACTAAAAGAAAAATGGTCTTTGCACGGTCATGGACAACTTGTCGACAAGGTAAAGTTTTTCCCGCACGGCAACCCGGGGCCACGGGACCATTGCGGCCAAGAAAGGAAACAAATACAAAAGTTGTGCTGGGTACGAGTTAGGCGGGGACTTGCAGCGGGGCTCGCTACTCGCGCTGAAAGGTGCCCCGTCTAACAAAAGCAAAAAGGAGTCCACGATGGCTCTGGGAGCCAGTGACCAACCACACGAAATGATGCACTTGATATGAAAATAATAACAATTGACAGGGAAGAACATGGTAAGTATTATAAGACGCGACGCGGTCCGCCGTGGGTAAGTTCCAAGTAATTTACATTATGCTTATCATATGCTTGTTTGAAATTCATTAAGATGGTTAGAAACATTCACAAGCTAAGTCATATAAACTCTTCAACCAAATGAGAGCGTGGAACTTAAATAGCCACGCACCAGTACAAAGTGTAATGTACTGATCCTCGCTCTTCACACAGGTACCCCAAACCACGAAGGGCGTGCCACCTAAAGCTCAAGGCGACGTGAACCCTTTTGAAGCCTCGTCCGCGTGTGAAAGCTTGTGTTCTGAAATTCCTTTTTGAAGACTCCACACTCAGTACAAAGGAAAACAAATGGCGACTCGACTCCCTTCGATAGCAGGTGGATATTGTAATGGTTTTGCTTGTAAAAAGGGATGTAATGTATGGATCGACTATCTCATCAGCGTTCGTTTTATAATATCGAGTCATGTTGAACCCCGCGCGGCAATGATTGTAATGGAGTCAATGTAAATGAAATGTTAATATCAATGAAAAGCCTACTTCTATTTCAATGTGTCAATCAATTTCTCTGCGTACTCTAACTTGATGTTGTGTTTCGGATGACCTTATGACTACGCTTTGTGCGATCGCAACTTAGGTTCGCACGACATCACGCCTGGAGGACGACTATCGATTCTACGAAATCGGGGCGTGACATAATGGTATCAGAGCACGGCTTTACATCCTTTGGCCTCGCGTCTAGAGTTTCAAACCTTTGACCTCGCATCAATGAGATAAGTTATTCCATACAATGAGTCCGTAATAAATTGAGACTGATGCATTTGCCTTCGTATTGCATAAGTGCCGGAACCCACGACCGAACAAGATCAGAGCGCTTCTAGCGGCTCTAGTAGTTCGCATCGTTCGTGGGTCGGACCTTCTAACGATACCATCGAAAGGATGCTGCGCATGATGGATGCGCAGCGGAACCAGTTTGAGAACCGACATCAACAAACAGAGGAACGACATGCCCAGTTCGAAGCTCGCTTCAACGCACATGCCAAACTTTAACAAAAGCAGCTGGATACCTTGCAGAATGTCACGTCCCGCTCCCGTAGGAGCGATCGTCCTCGCTAAGGCGTGATGCCGCACGAGCCTAGATTGTGCTCGTGCAAGGCGGATTCCATAACGGCCGATTTCAGCGGCTGTGACGGGGTCGTCGCACAGAAGTCCCAAGCAGAGACATTGAATTATAGCAGCAGAATTTTAGAACAAAACACAAGTTACTCAAAAGAAGCTCTTTATTGATATTGAACAAAGGTTACATTGGGGGCGCAAGGCCAATATTACAATCACTCAAGCTCACTCTTCTCACATTTTACAAGTTCACTCAGCTCTCTCTCATCTCTCAATTACAAGTCTTGATCCAGCGGAAGCTTCGGAAGGCGATGTCCATACATTATGTCCCGTATAAGTCTTTTCTCCATGCGGCCGCACGCTTCGAATCGCCAAGGAACTCCGTGCCTCGACGCATCCAAGCGAGCTCCGCGCCACGAGCTTCTACCTGTGCCTGCATATGTAAACTATGTGGGTGTCAGTACTCAACTGTACTGGTGGAATGAGCTCCTCGCCCACCCATACAAAACCAACACGTTTACTTTAGTTTGTGCAATATAGTCCCCTTTATGATTGTCTTTCTACTCTTGCCTTAGGATCAGTTTTAGGACCGGCGCCTTAGCGCAACTTGTGTATCGGAACCATCCCGTGCTTGCAATGTCAACGTTAACTCATACTTTCTCCCTAGACCACTTCTCGTGCCAACAACGTTAACCTATCGAGTCGTGTTTGCCTTACGGCCAAAATCAGAGGCGCAGCTACACGATAGACTCCTTTTCCATGTGACCGTGCTACGAAACCCATATTGAGACCATGCCTCGCAACTCAGTGCAACTCAACCAACTTTGCCTTGCGGCGGTTTCCCGATAAACTCAAACAACTCAACCAACTTATGCAAACTTATACGCCGACAACTCAAGACTCGACGCCACATCTCGTGCCGAAGCACGACGTTTATGTTGTATCCATCCTTAAGCCCAAACATTGTATTCTAACTCGTACCCACATTCAGCAACTCAACTCAATCCAAAGACATACACGCGGTTAGCCGCTATTTGCCAACATCTATATGAATTGGTCACTGACTCCTAGAGCCATCGTGGACTACTCTTAGCTTTTGTTAGACGGGCGTCCCTTTCAGCGCAAGGTAGCTAGCCCCGCTGCAAGTCCCCGCCTAATCCGTGCCAAAAGCACAGCTAAATTAATTGTTTCCCAATGCCCGCATCGGTCCCGTGGCCTCGGGTTATCGTGCGGGGAAACTCTCACCTTGTCGACAAGTTGTTTGTCTCCCAATGCCCGTAGCGGTCCCGAGGCCTCGGGTTGCCGTGCGGGGAAACTCTCACTTCGTCGACAAGTTGTCCAATGACCATGCAAGACTCGACACAAACTGACGTCTCACACAATCATGCTACCTCTATTGTTACCATTTCTTTCTTATGCGACCACCTCGCCGACATGTAGCCGCGAGCATGCTTCTTTTTTATGAGACCGCCTCGCCGACATATAGCCGCGAGGCCTCGCCGACATGTAGCCGTGAGCATACTTCTTTCTTGCCCTTTCATTTTACTCAACTCGAGAACAACTATTCACAATACTTTTCAAATTCAATGAATCAATCGTGGCCCGTGCCTTAAAACTCTAGGACCGTGCCATCGTGTCTCAAATCGACTTCCGATATACACGACGCTACCGCCCAAGTCATACTTCATATGACGGGCCTTGGGATCGTGGGACTATTTAACTTGACAACCGCAGAAAGAGCGGGACAGCACTAGAAATGACTTAGGTCGATCGGCGTAACTTTGCCTAACTTAATCGAGCCTAAAACTTGACTCAAGGGACGAGCAAAGGCTATGCCAAGCCTTGCATTATGGAAACGTGCATGCTTTAACAAGCATTCACGCAGGCGACGCCTATGACTTAGACTATTTCATAACTTTGTGTCAAAGACCAACTTTCCTTCTTCCAAGCCACGGAACGAAGGATCGAGTGTCATTTTCAAAGCACGCCGTGCACCAACTCTAAGCCGACCGTGGGACGTTTTCCATGTTCTAACTCATTTCGATCCATCGGGATTATTCCCTTAGCTATGTGGATTCATCTCTTTTATTATTAAGCCTACTTGTGCAAGTTGAAAACATGCGTATTATTATGTGAAGGCAAAGATGAGGCAAGTTCACCGAAACTACCCCACCTGAGCGATGTCTTCAAACGGCCGTTGCAAGGCCAAGTCCGAACACCGTCGGCGTTTCGATTCCTCCGATTGACTGAGTGGGACGGGGCACTTCAACATACACCACTCAGAACAAGTCTCGTCCTCGAGACTTACTGAGTACTTACTTATTGACTTACCACTTTACTTGCCCTTTCTAGAACTCTCGCATACACTACGCCTATGTGTTTCCTCAATCCGAGCCACGCTCGCACTATCCTCAATCCTTTCTTCAAAATTCACGATTTCAAAATCCTCGACACTTTCTCGTTCCTCAAGTCTCACTTGATTCAACGTATCACTTAGTATGGATCGTGCACATATCTTAGGCGTCCCCAAAATACATGCATTTCAACCAAGCCTCGTGATAGAGAATCTACCATCACCACTCGAGTCGAATCGTGCACATATTTGGGCGTCCATGATATACATGCATGTCAACCGAGACTCACGAGTGGTGCCTCCATAACTCCTATCGCTTCACGCTCGGACGTCTGCCTAATCGTTAGACTATGTCTTTTTGGCTAAGGTTATTCGTCAGCATTGGAATCATAGTTCCCAAACAATAATATCAATACTGACCCCATCCTAAGGTCAAACCAAGTTGATAGTACGGGTTTTCTACCCAAGCTCGCATCACTCTGATTTCTAAACATCGAGCATCGATTCCCTACGCACATCCCAACATTCGTCGCACGGGGTCTGAGTCATTCAGCAAAGCCATCATGCTTCAACTTACGTTCAACCAAATTTCACAACGTATCAACATCGCTCGTTCAACAAACCATCTTGCATAGACTATCTTCTTCAAACACATTCGACATAATTCGCCTATCAATCCTTCCAAGTTAAGCACGCTAAGACACGATTCATCTCTAAACCATAATTCACATTTCATATTTCCTAAGTCATTTATCCTAATTTACGTATTCGATCACGAGGTCATCTGACTTAACAATACGTTGCGCCCCGATCTCACGCGAGTCAGATTATCCACGGTGGGCACGAATCACCATGCACGCTCCCGCGAGATAATCATTCTCATCGGGACGTAACTCTTATTTTGTGTCTAGACTAATTCATTCTCGATGCGCGGATTAGACTTACTCCATCCTCCAGTTTATTCAATCATCAATCGTAAGTCCTACAAATCCCCGAATTCACCTTTGCGTCAAGCCAACAAGTCGAGACAATCAACGTTGTCGCGTCCTGATTTTCCGAGTTCGATCATTCCCGCGACATGAATCACCATGTCAACGCTCACGCGGAACGATTGCCCCAAATCCGACGCAACGCATGGGCGAGGCTAAAGTTACGCTCTTGCAAGACAAGATCGTCGACGTTGTGGTTTTCTGCGTAACCATCAAGACACAATTATTTTCATCCAACATTCATCTCGGTCAAAATCCTAAGTATTGCATCCAACCAAACAATAACACTTGCACGATCGTCATTTGCCGATTCAGAGTACCCCCGAGTTATCGTATATCATCTTTGATATGCCTCAATACCATCGACGATATACGTAACTTGACGATCTTCGTTTGCAACGAATTCTGAGTCGTGCGTATGATGCTATTGTCCGACTGGATAATCTCCTCGACACTCAATTCAAGTTTGATCATTATCCCTCGAATCATTCACAACATCAATTTCCTTAATCAATCGATCGACATCCCTGAGGCTATCGCATACACCACTCAGGGATGAAGTCATTTAACGAATCCTCAACTTATCATTCGAATCAAAATCCACTTCCAATCCCGTTCAAACCATTCCTCGAATTCCAAGCACGCTCATCTATATCGCATCGACGTTATCGTCGCTCGATAGTACCCCTATCGATAGTCATCCCACATTTACTCAATCGAGTTCAACTCATTCTGACTCGAACTTTTCTAAGGTCGACACAACTTTGGTGTATATGCCCAGTCCGACTTAGCCAACCGTGCTTACGCAAACCATCTTTTGTTTCTTATCCAAAAACTGTTCTCCTATGTTTTGCAAAATAGTTAGACTTATTGTATGGACATCCCGTGGGACAATTGAGAGAGAGCGCACCAACGATATCAACTTTGCGGAAGCAACAGAGTTTACGGAAACAACGAGTTAAAGAATTCAATCGATAGTCCAAGGACGTAAAGCCGTGCTCTGATACCATTATGTCACGCCCCGCTTCCGTAGGAGCGATCGTCCTCGCTAAGGCGTGATGCCGCACGAGCCTAGATTGTGCTCGTGCAAGGCGGGTTCCATAACGGCCGATTTCAGCGGCTGCGACGGGGTCGTCGCACAGAAGTCCCAAGCAGAGACATTGAATTATAGCAGCGGAATTTTAGAACAAAACATAAGTTACTCAAAAGAAGCTCTTTATTGATATTGAACAAAGGTTACATTGGGGGCGCAAGGCCAATATTACAATCACTCAAGCTCACTCTTCTCACATTTTACAAGTTCACTCAGCTCTCTCTCATATCTCAATTACAAGTCTTGATCCAGCGGAAGCTTCGGAAGGCGATGTCCATACATTATGTCCCGTATAAGTCTTTTCTCCATGCGGCCGCACGCTTCGAATTGCCAAGGAACTCCGTGCCTCGACGCATCCAAGCGAGCTCCGCGCCACGAGCTTCTACCTGTGCTTGTATATGTAAACTATGTGGGTGTCAGTACTCAACTGTACTGGTGGAATGAGCTCCTCGCCCACCCATACAAAACCAACACGTTTACTTTAGTTTGTGCAACATAGTCTCCTTTATGATTGTCTTTCTACTCTTGCCTTAGGATCAGTTTTAGGACCGGCGCCTTAGCGCAACTTGTGTATCGGAACCATCCCGTGCTTGCAATGTCAACGTTAACTCATACTTTCTTCCTAGACCACTTCTCGTGCCAACAACGTTAACCTATCGAGTCGTGTTTGCCTTACGGCCAAAATCAGAGGCGCAGCTACACGATAGACTCCTTTTCCATGTGACCGTGCTACGAAACCCATATTGAGACCATGCCTCGCAACTCAGTGCAACTCAACCAACTTTGCCTTGCGGTGGTTTCCCGATAAACTCAAACAACTCAACCAACTTATGCAAACTTATACGCCGACAACTCAAGACTCGACGCCACATCTCGTGCCGAAGCACGACGTTTATGTTGTATCCATCCTTAAGCCCAAACATTGTATTCTAACTCGTACCCACATTCAGCAACTCAACTCAATCCAAAGGCATACACGCGGTTAGCCGCTATTTGCCAACATCTATATGAATTGGTCACTGACTCCTAGAGCCATCGTGGACTACTCTTAGCTTTTGTTAGACGGGCGTCCCTTTCAGCGCAAGGTAGCTAGCCCCGCTGCAAGTCCCCGCCTAATCCGTGCCAAAAGCACAGCTAAATTAATTGTTTCCCAATGTCCGCATCGGTCCCGTGGCCTCGGGTTATCGTGCGGGGAAACTCTCACCTTGTCGACAAGTTGTTTGTCTCCCAATGCCCGCAGCGGTCCCGAGGCCTCGGGTTACCGTGCGGGGAAACTCTCACTTCGTCGACAAGTTGTCCAATGACCATGCAAGACTCGACACAAACTGACGTCTCACACAATCATGCTACCTCTATTGTTACCATTTCTTTCTTATGTGACCGCCTCGCCGACATGTAGCCGCGAGCATGCTTCTTTCTTATGAGACCGCCTCGCCGACATATAGCCGCGAGCATACTTTTTTCTTGCCCTTTCATTTTACTCAACTCGAGAACAACTATTCACAACACTTTCCAAATTCAATGAATCAATCGTGGCCCGTACCTTAAAACTCTAGGACCGTGCCATCGTGTCTCAAATCGACTTCCGATATACACGACGCTACCGCCCAAGTCATACTTCATATGACGGGCCTTGGGATCGTGGGACTATTTAACTTGACAACCGCAGAAAGAGCGGGACAGCACTAAAAATGACTTAGGTCGATCGACGTAACTTTGCCTAACTTAATCGAGCCTAAAACTTGACTCAAGGGACGAGCAAAGGCTATGCCAAACCTTACATTATGGAAACGTGCATACTTTAACAAGCATTCACGCAGGCGACGCCTATGACTTAGGCTATTTCATAACTTTGTGTCAAAGACCAACTTTTCTTCTCCCAAGCCACGGGACGAAGGATCGAGTGTCATTTTCAAAGCACGCTGTGCACCAACTCTAAGCCGACCGTGGGACGTTTTCCATGTTCTAACTCATTTCGATCCATCGGGATTATTCCCTTAGCTATGTGGATTCATCTCTTTTATTATTAAGCCTACTTGTGCAAGTTGAAAACATGCGTATTATTATGTGAAGGCAAAGATGAGGCAAGTTCACCGAAACTACCCCACCTGAGCGATGTCTTCAAACGGCCGTTGCAAGGCCAAGTCCGAACACCGTCGGCGTTTCGATTCCTCCGATTGACTGAGCGGGACGGGGCACTACACAGCAGATCGTACAGACAATGGCGGCCAACAAAAATTCTGTGACTGTGCCTACCTCACCGCACCTACTGCCATCGTGCCGACGATCCAACCCATTGAAGTCGATACGGAGGAGCCCGAGCGTCAACCAGCGGCACCAAAAAAGTAAAACTTTGAAGTGTCAGAATTTAAAAAGGCGTGCCGCACTTCCTTCAGCGGTACCGAAGTCCCTTCCATGGCGATCGACTGGTTGGAAGAGCTGGAAGATCACTTCGATTCTCGGCATTGAAGAATCAAAGCAAGTCGCCTGCGCACAACTTTAATTACGGTTGAACGCGCACGACTGGTGGGCCGTGCGCAAGCGAACGATCCGACCGGACAACACCACCACGCCGATCTCTTGGGCCACATTTTGCAAAGCTTTTGAAGTCGAGTACCTTCCGTTAGCCGTTCGTCAAGCGAAGGAAAATAAATTCATGCAGTTGAAGCAAGGAAGCCGGACAGTGGAACAGTATGTCGCAGAATTCAACAAGTTGTCCAAGTTTGCTAGTCAGTTTCTGCCTACAAAAGAGTACCGTGTGCGACGGTTCGAAGTAGGTCTGCGACACTCTATCGGTACGCATGTCGGTGTCCCAGAGTACAAGACCACGGGCGAGGCTCTGAATCACGCTCTCTGCCTTGAGAGCCTGCATCCTTCCGTTGCTGCCAACGTTGTGCACCACTCCAATCACAAACGTCCTAGCTATACGGGAGGCAACAACTACGCGTCAAAGCATCCACACACTAGCGGCTATAAAGGCCGAAATTCGTTACCGCGATGCAGAAATTATAACCAGCTTGGGCACACTGACGACCACTGCTTTACCAAGTCAGAGTGCTACGCTTGCGGACGAAGGGTCACTTTGCTCGAGACTGCCCAAATCCTCGACTGCATCGCAATGTCCCGCCACAACAAAATTGTCAAGAGAATCGAGGACAGGCACCCCGACCTCCTTCGCCTACTCAACCCGCACCGCAAAGTGGCCAAGACCGTCGCCCCAATACTAAGGGCCGCGTCTACGCCATGACTCGAGACGAAGTGCTGGCATCAGATACAGTAGTGTCAGGTATACTAAAATTCAATAATGTGCCTGCTCGTGTGTTATTTGATTCAGGCGCTTCGCATAGTTTTATATCGGCGGACTTTGCCGCCGGACACAAGTTTCCTGTAATATTATTAGATCTCGACCTTAGCGTAAGTACACCTTCGGGCACACCAATACTCACAAACTTAGCCTACGCCGATGGGATTATCTATATCGGCGGTCAAAAGATCGGTCTTGACGTGATAGTTCTAGACATGAAGGACTTTGACATCATTCTGGGAATGGATTGGCTCGGGCCGTGCAACGCAACCATAGACTGCGTCGGAAAGACGGTCACCTTTCGCATACCATGAGTGCCTGAATTCTGCTTTTCGTGTGGTGAGGCATCGTCGACCTGCATGCTGATATCGGCAATTTTCACTCGGAGGATGCTGCATTCTGGTTACGAAGGCTATTTGGCGTCCGTCCGAGACATACGACAGGATGGTACAAACGTGGGTCAGACCGACGTTGTGGCAGAATTTCCCGATGTGTTCCCGGACGAGCTATCCGGCATGCCCCCCGGCCGAGAAGTCGAGTTTGGTATCGATACATTCCCCGATACTCGACTGATTTCCAAGGCCCCGTACAGAATGGCCCCCGCCGAGCTGAAGGTATGCAAGGTCCAGTTACAAGAGTTACTCGACAGAGGATTTATTCGGCCCAGTATTTCACCGTGGGGAGCGCCCGTGTTGTTCGTGAAGAAGAAGGATGGGTCCATGCGTCTGTGCATCGATTACCGAGAGCTGAACAAGGCCACCATTCGAAACAAGTATCCATTGCCCCGCATAGACGACTTATTCGATCAACTACAAGGCACCTCGGTATTTTCGAAGATTGATCTCCGCTCGGGCTATCATCAACTCAAGATCAAGCCAGACGACATACAAAAGTCAACCTTTCACACTCGGTACGGCCACTACGAGTTCCTGGTGATGCCATTCGGCCTGACGAACGCCCCTGTCGCCTTCAAGGATCTAATAAATCGGGTATTTCGACCCTTCCTTGATAAATTTATGGTAGTCTTTATTGACGACATTCTTGTCTACTCGAAGGACAGGGCGCAGCATACAGAACATCTACGGGCCATGCTCCAGACACTTCTAGAGAATGAGTTGTATGCAAAGCAGAGTAAGTGCGAATTTTGGCTAAGCAGCGTATCCTTTCTTGGTCACATCATTTCGTCCGAAGGCATTGCAGTCGATCCGAAGAAAGTGAAAGATGTTGCTGATTGGAAGCGGCATGCATCTGCTAGTGAGATTCGAAGCTTTCTTGGTTTGGCGGGATACTATCGACGCTTCATGAAAGACTTCGCGAAGATTGCATCGCCATTGACTCGCCTCACTTAAAAGGGAGTCATGTATGAGCGGTCGGATAACTGTGAAGCTTCCTTCCAGGAGCTAAAACAGCGACTAATTTTGGCCTCTATACTCGCACTTCCGGATGGGCCAGAGGATTTTCAAATATTCAACGATGCTTCAGGCCAGGGCTTGGGATGTGTGCTCATGCAGCGAAATAAGGTGATATCCTTTGCCTCGAGACAGTCGAAGCCGCACGAGAAGAACTATCCTACGCACGACTTGGAGTTAGCGGCGATTGTGTTCGCGTTAAAATTGTGGCGTCACTATCTATATGGCATGGCGTGCGCGATCTATACCGACCACAAGAGCCTCAAGTATCTCTTCACCCAAAAGGAATTGAACTTGCGATAGAGGCGCTAGCTCGAACTGATCAAAGACTATAACTTAACGATCGACTACACTCCGGGCAAAGGAAATGTTGTGGCGGACGCTCTGAGTCAAAAATATCTTGCCTCGCTATCCATCAACCGCAGACTACTACAAGATCTAGAAGAAATGGGCATCGATCTCCGGGTTCGATTCAAGGATGTACGATTGGCGCAGCTGCAGTTAGAGCCGAGTTTGCTGGAAAAGATCATGACCGCTCAGAAGGATGATCCGTACCTGAAAAAGATGTGCGAGCGAATTTCAACAGGTAGTGTGACCGACTTTGCGGAAGATAAGACCGGCATGCTGAGATTGAATGGCCGACTATGTGTTCCGAATGATTCAGAATTACGAAAGGAGATAATGTGGGAGGCGCATTATGTGAAATATACCTTACATCCAGGCAGTACCAAGATACATAAGGACCTCCGCACGACCTTCTAGTGGCACGGAATGAAGAGAGATGTGGCGCTCTTCATGTCACAATGCATGCCTGTCAGCAGGTGAAAGCTGAGCATCAGCGACCGGGCGGGGAGATGCAGAACCTCGCTATTCCAGAGTGGAAATGGGATCACGTCACAATGGACTTCATTGTTGGCCTGCCGAAGACACCGCGGGGGAACGATGCCATCTGGGTCATCGTCGATCGATTAACCAAGTCTGCGCACTTTATTGCCATCAAAGTTACTTGGAGCGTTGATCGCCTGGCGGAGATTTATCTTGACGAGATAGTATGGCTGCATGGAGTTCCAGTATCCAACGTCTCTGATCGAGATTCACGGTTCATGTCGCAATTTTGGAGTAGCCTTCAGTCGACGCTGGGTACCAAGTTGTAGTTCAGCTCAGCTTACCATCCTCAGACCGATGGACAAACGGAGCGCGTTAATCCGGTTCTCGAAGACATGCTACGACTCTGCGCAATTGACTTCAAATCAAGCTGGAACGTCCACCTACCGCTGGCAGAATTTGCATACAACAATAGCTATGAGTCCAGCATCCAAATGGCGTCGTATGAAGCTTTGTACGGCCGGAAGTACAGATTGCCCATTTGCTAGAATGAAGTCAGGGAACGGTAGGTACTCGGTCCGGAGCTAGTAGAGCAGACCGTGCAGAAGGTCAAGCTAATTCGGGAAAGACTGAAGATTACACAGAGTCGGCAAAAGAGCTACGTCGACACCCATCTAAGACCGCTTGAGTTCCAGGTGGGCGATCACGTGTTCCTGAAGGTGTCGCCCATGCGAGGAGTTACTCGGTTCGGCGCGAAGGGAAAGCTGAGTCCGAGATTCGTTGGGCCGTTCGAAATACTCGAGCAGGTCGCCCCAGTGGCCTATAAAATTGTCCTACCACCGGCGCTTGAAGGTGTGCACAATGTCTTCTACGTCTCTCAACTGCGGAAGTACGTGTACGACCCTAGCCACGTGGTGGATTTTGGCCAGCTGGAGCTGAAGTCTGACTTATCCTACGTTGAAGAGCCAGTTCAAATCTTAGAATGCAAGGATAAGCTACTACAAAATCGAGCGATCCCTCTTATCCGCATCCTCTGGAGAAACCATTCGGTCGAGGAGTTGACGTGGGAGCTTGAGTCAGAAATGAAGGAGAAGTTCCCTTCATTGTTCTCGTAGAGGTAGGTTCTATTCTTAAGTTTCGAGGACGAAACTTTTTCTTATTTGGTTATGGTTTAGTGCCCCGTCCCTACATCGTGTCCCGTACTCCGTCCACGGGGTACGCGAGAAAGGAACACTGTCGCTATCGATTCGGTCGGGACCGATAGGTCGGGATCGATCGAGTCGATCGAACGGGAATGGTTGAATTAAGATCCAATCCCCGTTATAGAATGGCTTCTTCAGAACCAAGTCCCATATTCAGTGGGTTGTGCCTCGAGGATTGACTCTGCGGCTGAGTCGGAAGAGACCTCCCGTTGCTCTGCTTTTCACGCCGCTTGCGTTGGTTTTGGCTTTGTTTTTTGAATACGTTTTCGTGAATGTTTTGATGGTTTTCAGGGTTTGCATTTCGAACTCGTATTTCTTATAGAACTTCTTGAATAATGCAGTGTTCTAATCGGTTGCTTGTATGATTTCAGGTAATCGTATAGGCGACGTCTAGTGCGACCAACAAGTTCTCTCGCCTGAAGTAAACTCAAGGTAAGTGGCTAAACCTTCTCTTCTCGACCCCTTCCTAGGTAAATCGATAATGTTGTTGCGAATGAAAGAATGAACGCAAGGGCACGGACACGGAAAAATAATTGAGTTTTCAAAGAGAATGTAGGCTATGTCTTAATAACTAAAAGAAAAATGGTCTTTGCACGGTCATGGACAACTTGTCGACAAGGTAAAGTTTTTCCCATACGACAACCCGGGGCCACGGGACCGTTGCGGCCAAGAAAGGAAACAAATACGAAAGCTGTGCTGGGCACGAGTTAGGCGAGGACTTTCGACGGGGCTCGCTACTCGCACTGAAAGGTGCCCCGTCTAAAAAAAGCAAAAAGGAGTCCACGATGGCTCTGGAAGCCAGTGACCAACCACACGAAATGATGCACTTGATATGAAAATAATAACAATTGACAGGAAAGAACATGGTAAGTATCATAAGGCGCGACGCGGTCCGCCGTGGATAAGTTCCAAGTAATTTACATTATGCTTGTCATATGCTTGTTTGAAATTCATTAAGATGGTTAGAAACATTCACAAGCTAAGTCATATAAACTCTTCAACCAAATGAGAGCGTGGAACTTAAATAGCCACGCACCAGTAAAAAGTGTAATGTACTGATCCTCGCTCTCCACGCAGGTACCCCAAACTACGAAGGACGTGCCACCTAAAGCTCAAGGCGACGTGAACCCTTTTGAAGCCTCGTCCGCGTGTGAAGGCTTGTGTTCTGAAATTCCTTTTTGAAGACTCCGCACTCAGTACAAAGGAAGACAAACGGCGACTCGACTCCCTTTGATAGCAGGTGGATATTGTAATGGTTTTGCTTGTAAAAAGGGATGTAATGTATGGAACGACTATCTCATCAGCGTTCGTTTTGTAATGTCGAGTCATGTTGTAGCCCGCGCGGCAATGATTGTAATGGAGTCAATATAAATAAAATATTAATATCAATGAAAAGCCTACTTCTATTTCAATGTGTCAATCAATTTCTCTGCGTACTCTAACTTGATGTTGTGTTTCGGATGACCTTATGACTACGCCTTGTGCGATCGCAACTTAGGTTCGCACGGCATCACGCTCGGGGGACGACTATCGATTCTACGGAATCGGGACGTGACATTCACTGTAAGCCCCCTGAATTTTAGGGTTTATTGTAAATTTTTTAAATGAATTATTTTTATTAAATATTTTATTATTTAAATTGTTTTGATCATTAATGTACTTTCCGTGACTTTGACTTCTGGAGCGTCAGGGATGTCAATATCTGTAAACTCTCTTTATGGGTTTTGTAGTAGACAAGATTATCTTCATTTTCATATATCGTGTTCCACTTAAACTTGTTTCCTTGTGCTCTTTTTGTATCGCACAACTTCCGGTCAATTTAGACCATTTGATCGATTAAATAATTATTAATTAATTTTTCCACTTTTATTTTTGATCATCGTTTGTACGTTACCGTGACTTTTAATTTGGGAGCACAAGACTAGTCGTTTTCTCAGAACCAACTTCTCATGCATGATCTACTCGAGACGCTCTACACCCATGACCTTCGTGTCCCACTCAGACACTCCATTTTGTGCTTCATTTGCTTTGTACAACTTTCGGGTCAATTTAGGCCAATTAATTATCTACCGTAAAACCTGATTTAACTTCCAATTTAATTTCGGGACCCGACATCGATCCAACCTGTCAACCCAAAGTGTGGACATGGACCACATGAAGCCTACTACCCACATGACGCTTGTGTCCTATTTATTTGAGTCCCCGCATGTTACTTAGTTACCCATGATCATAAATATCTATTTAAATTCAATTATTGTATCATGTCCGATTTTGACCCGATCCGGCTCAATCGAACCCAAAACCAAGCTCCACGTTGTCCTCTCATGACTACCCATATACCCCATACAATATTTCTCTTTTTTTCTATTTAAAAATATCTCTTCCTCTCTCTACTTTACAAATATCCCATATATTTATATATATACACATATATATAAATATCACACACTCTCTCTCTCTCTCCTATTACTCACACACACAACCATACCCCCCCATCACAGCACACCCCCTCTCTCTCACTCAATCGACCTCTCTTTCTCCCTCTTTCATAATATCTAACTCTCTCTCTATTCCTACACTCTCTCTCTTCCTATATGTATTATACACTCACACACACTCAAATAACTCTCTCTCCCTCTCTCCTTACACATACACTCACAACACCCCCTCTACCTAGCCGACAGCCCCCCTACAGCCGACACCACCTCCATCTCCTCCTCCTCACAACTCCACCCTCACCATCATCCTCTCATTCTCTTCTTCTTCTTCCTTACCATCACTCTCACAAACACCACCATTAACAACACCACCACCACCATTAACCATCTCTACCACCATCCCCATTATCACATTCACCACCTCCATAGCCATCACCACCACCACCCGTACACCACCCCCACCGACGACCGCCGCCGCAGCAGCACGCCGCAGTAGCAGCAGCACACAGTGCAGTAGCCGCGCCCCTGGCCGGGCACCACTGTCGCCGCCGTGTGCCACCGCGTAGCTGGCCCCGCCGCCGCAAGCACCCCTGCCTCCGGCGACCTCTGCCGCACCTTCCCATGGCGGCCACCGTCCTCCGGGACACGCCGTCTAGGCGATTCGTGCATTTCGCACGAAATCCCGTCGTGACACGCGCATTTTGAACTCAGAAAGTGCGCTCCATCGCAGCGACTTTGCGCACATTTTTCGAGAGATCCGACTGTTGGATTGGCGCACTCTTTGCTCCGTCACAATCTCGGTATATAGCTCTTCACTTCCCTCAAGTTTCGTCCGTTAATTTCGTCGTTTGGTACATCAAAACTGGCCACCAAGTTGACACTTTAAATTATATAATTTTTGGACAGTTTTATGGAGCCGACTTCGTCATCTCGTAACTCTGCCGTCGCAGCTCTATTTGGCGTGCCACCAGTTCCTGTGCGTAGCTGGTATAACCCTCTTCATTCCGAATTCAAAATATTGTACTTGTTAAATTCCATTTTTGAACCGGGAACTCCGGATTTAATTTTTGACACCACCAGTAGAGTACTCGTGGCATCATTCTGGCACATTTTCATATAAAATTCGTTAGATTTGGAGGACGTGGACCCTGGCACGCATTTCGGTACAAAGCGGGTCCCACAGTCCGAGTCAACGGGTCATTTTGAGATCGGCTCATCGGAATCCAATTTCGGATATACCGTTGAGTTCGTATCGTCATTCTGGACTCGTTGAAATATAATTTACTGAGTTTTGAAGACATTTGCTTCGGCACGCATTTTCGTGCAAACCGGATTCCAAATGTCCGCGTCAAAGTATCATTTTGAGATCGGCTCATCGAAATCCAGTTTCGGATATACCGTTGAGTTCATGTCATCATTCTGGACTCGTTGACATATGCTTTGTTAGATTTAGTGGACTTTGACTTTGACACACATTTCCGTGTAAATCGTATACCAATATCCAGGTCAACGGACCATTTTGTGATCGGGTCATCGGAATTCCATTTCGGACATACCGTTGGGTTCGTATCATCATTCTGAATTCGTGGACATATAATTTGCTAGATTTTGTAGACTTCTATTCTGACACGTTTTTCGGTGCAAAGTGTATCCAACGGCGGACATCATTTTGACCCAAAATTATTCTTTTGCTCCTGTGTCTAAATTGGACTTATAGATAGGCTATCCTAGCTAATTTGACCATTCTAGACACGTTGGTGATATTTGTTTTGTCATCCAACGACATCTGTAGATTTTGCCTATGTGTCATCCTTAATTTGTAATTAATTATTATTATTACTATATATATTTATATGTTTGGTTTTTGTAAAACTCTAAAGTGATCTTTGTGTTTCTAAGGATTCTAATAGTTGGTTATAGGCTTAGTGTCACCCCAAATTGGTTTTCTATGCTAGGTCACCACTTAGCTAGTGTCTAGTTAGGAGTCGTGTCACACCACTAGTGTAAAATCTTGAACATATTTTAGAGACTGAGATTGTGTATCATTTTGACAGGACACCGGACATCTATATCTTCATACTCGTATTCTTGCTTTGCTCGAGGCGAGTACCCCTACAAACTTTATTTTACTGCATATGATAATGAATTGCGTATGAACCATGTTAATACAGTGATTTAAACTAGAAAACCGTATCTTACATGTTTCTATATATCTAGCGTATGCTTCACATGCTTTAATTAAAAATTGATCTCAGTACCTACCATGTTTTAAATTGCTCTCAGTACCTGCCATGCTTATACTGCACCAGTATCTCTCACATGTTTTTACTGTTCTCGTATCTCTCACATGTTTAGAATCTGGGTTATGGGAAAACTGATAGTTGAGTACGTGATCATGTCCCCTCTATCGTAGCGAGCAGAGTTTCATTTTATATGTTACCACGCCGTAGGCATTTCTCAAAGCTGTATTTGTGCGTATTGTCACGACCCGCACCCTGAGACCCGCTCCCTAAGGAAGGGCACGAGAACGTGGGTACGTCCAGCCTATGCCACAGTGTCGGCGGTAGAACGATGTATAGTTCGTCTATAACATCTAACAATAATATGACATAAACATATCATCTCCGCACGGAGGCATAATATAACATCTCAACTCTATATCTCAATCACAAGTCTAGAAAAGATAGAGCACGATATGGAATCAGATAAAAGGAAGAAACTAAAATACAAATAGAGATATCACATATTTAATTAATATAATTTACAATTTCACAAAATTGTCAAAATGACCAAAATACCCTTAGGCCCAAAAGTTGCAATTAGTCATCCTAATCACATGACTAGGCTCCCATGGTCATGATTAGTCACTAGGCTTAGCCAACTCTTGGGTTACACTAGTCAATCATCAAAATCACAAGTCGTGGTTTGAAATAGTTTTAAATTAACTAAAAATCACCAAAAATCATATCATGGTTTAAATATCATTATTAAATTATTATAATTATAAAATTTTAAAATAACCCTCATTTTAGAAACTGGGTGCTATAAGTCTACCCTCCTTAGAAGAATTTCGTCCTCGAAATTAAGATGGTCGTACTCCTTCTAGGTCAACCCCCCGACAATAAGGTCGAAGCCTCTTTCTAGCAGCACACAAGATCAACAAATAAAATATGGGTAGTAGGCTTAAAATGGGTCATGTCCAAAATTTGGCTCGACAGGTTTAGGTTGAAAAAGTGTCCCCAATTCGGGTCGAAAATAAAAACGACTCCGTGGGGTAAATCAATATGGGATCTGGTGTCAGGAAAGTCGTATGAAGCAAATGAAGAACAAGATAGTGTGTCCGAGTGGGACACGAAGGTCATAGGTGTAGGGTGTCATATTTAGGTCATGCATGTGAAATCGATTTTGAGAAAACAACTAGTCTTGTGCTCCTAAATTAAAAGTCACGGTAATGTGCATATGATAATCATAATTTAAGTGGGAATGGTCGAATGGCCTAAATTGGACCAGAAGTTATGATGCAAAAGTAGTACAAGGGAACAAGTTGAGTGGGACAGACTCTGGTCATGAGTGCCAGACTGGGAAGATAAGGAAAATAATGAATCAATCAGGGCTGTTAGGCAGTATTATCTTATATGAAATTGGAAACTAGCTACAATGGTCACCATTCTAAGGTCAGAAGTACACTATCAATTCTAAGTCAAAAAGTCCTAACACAAATCATCAATTTATTATATTTTAGAAGAAATTTATATCAAAGGAAGTTACACAAAGGATTATACTAACAACTAAAACTACTCCTACTCCTAAGTTAATTGAAGAAGGACAAACAACAATTTTTTTTTGAAAAAGACTGGATTAAAAAGGTAGAATGATATTTTATAAACCTTCTTGAGATAAAATCTGATAATCATATGCGTCTATCCAAAATTATGATAATCAGAATCTTCGTCATACTAGTAAGCAAGGCTACGATATTCATAGAGTCCTCGACTAAGGTACATACCTCTAGAATCATGGTATTTAAAAATTTCGCATTACCGTATGCTTGGCTGCGAAAACCTTAAATTCCCACATCCGAGAAATATATCCTAAATCAGACTGTATGTCCTCACCATGCTTGCTAATGTGACTGTAGAAGATTCTAGATTCCATAACTAAGTCGACCAAACCCATATGATTCATCTTGGTAGAATATTTCAAATTAACCTTGATTACCAAGAATCAAATTCATCAACAAACAAGGAAGATAAACAGAAGCTGTTGGAATCGAATTTCGAGATATTCATAATGAGATTCTCAAGGGTCATCCAAGGAATCTCTCAAGTAGTCCTAACAGTGATTGAGTAACTCTCTATACTGCCTAATCCTATATCCTAACAGCAGGCTCGTAGCAGCACTCTAAGTCGAGCACCACTACGAAATTGCACTAGTTACGACTCTAACCAGCATGGGCCACCACAAAAACGTGTCACAACCCGCACCCTGAGGAAGGGCACGAGAACGTGGGTACGTCCAGCCTACGCCGCAGTGTCGACGGTAGAACGCTGTATAGTTCGTCTATAACATCTAACAATAATATGGTATAAACATATCATCTCCGCACGGAGGTATAATATAACATCTCAACTCTATATCTCAATCACAAGTCTAGGGAAGATAGAGCACGATATGGAATCAGATAAAAGAAAGAAACTGAAATATAAATAGAGTTATCACATATTTAATTAATATAATTTACATTTTCACAAAATTGTCAAAATAACCAAAATATCCTTAGGCCCAAAATTTGTAATTAGTCATCCTAATCACATGACTAGGCTCCTGTAACGCCCCAGTCCCAAATACTTGAGACTAGATACGTATCATGCCAGCTGTATACATACGAGTAAATATACGACTCGTATATATACATAAGCTGTAAATGTAGAAAGCCAAGACATTAAATCTCATCCACAAAGATAAATAATGATATAAAGCAACTTTGAGTTTGTCATGTACACAATAGTTGGGCGGAGACAAAGTCCACTACCAACCAAATTAAATATGAAGAAATATACAAGAAAAAATTTAGCAAGCGAGAGCAAGTGACGAGTCCAAGAGCAATCATCACGGAGGAAGGAATGGCCTTAGCTAGAGCACCTGCAAGCAATCACGAATATACACCTGGAGAGATCACCAGGTCCTCAAAGGGACGTAACAAGACACATAATATTATGCCAATAAACTGAATAATAAAGCTCAACAGAAAAATATGCATGAGTAAAGGTTCCTAACCATTCTATGTGATATGCATTTTGAGGACAACGTTCTACGCAGGGGCTGTAACGGATTCACGCAAGCAAGTAATAGAGAGTGGCCAGCAAGTAGCGCTCATCCGAGACGCTATCGACCTGGGCAGAAGGTAGTGCTCATGAGAGTCACCCTCGGCCCAAAATGTGTAAAAAATAAATGTAGCCCCTACGCTAATAGCTGTCCCCTCCCCCCAATGTTACTATACATGTGTCGACTCCATGACATTGTTTAATCCTTAATAACTGTCAAGTCTTCTACACAATCTATTGGCAGTTATATCCTAACACACGGCCTGTACGCACCAATGATCAGTCAACACGTAAGTCGGCATCTATATGCGACTCACAACTCACACACAATCCGTGGTACATCGTGACAGTTTATGAGATGCACTAAACGTACGGTGGTCCCTTAACTCTAAGCCAATTGTATAAAGTATAATAATTTGTATCTATATATAGTTTTGAAAGAACAACATGAAGAAAAAACATGCATGATATTGAGCAAAAAAATTAAACAGTAAAAGCAAGGTGTCTTGCCTGGTGTGCCGTTCGGTGGTGCGATGTTCGAGATGTCATGTTCTGTCCAATAGCCGAGGTCCATGCGAACATGGCCTAAATTCGCGAGAAAATAGAAACGTGTGATCAGACGTGATTATAATGATAATCGAGGAGAATTTGGTGAGAATAAATATATATCTATTTTAGAAAATATTTCAATAAGTTTATGTAAATACCTTATATACAATTTGGAAAGATATACCTTATGCTATTTTAGAAGGTATCTCTAATATGGAAAACTAGATTTTAGTTAAAAATAATTTTAGATAAGTACATTGGACAATATAGAAAAAAAAATTTAAATTTTTGAAACTTAATTTTTGTCAAATGGGCTTTGTAGGCCAAAAACTATATTTTTAAATTATAATATATTTTTAAGAATATTTACTACATATATTAAGAATAACAATAATAATAATTTTAATAAAACTATTGATAATAATATCCATAATAATAATAGTAAAATTAATAATAACTAATGATAATGATAATAATATTAATAATTATAATACTAATAATAATCAAGAAAATTAATAGTAATAATAATAATAATCGATAATAATAATGATAATAATAAATAAAACTAATAATAATACTAATGATAATAATAATAATAATAATAATAATAATAATAATAATAATAATAATAATAATAATAATAATAATAAAATTCTTCTCTACATTTAACAGTGAGAGAGAGATGGATAATACATGATGATATGTATCAAACCCCCCCCCCCCCAGCTCGTTTCATTCCCAAAATTTGACAGGAGAGAGAGAACAGAGAGGAGAGAGTGTGGGAAAGAGTTAGGGGTTTTCTCACCGAAATCCCTCGGCGGCGGAGGCGCCGCGCTCCGGGCTGGCGTCGGCGGCCGAGCGCGGGAAGCGCTGACAGAGGAGCGACGGCGATGATGGTGGCGTGGTGAGCTGGCTCAGCACGGCAGCAGAGCTCCGGGCGGCGGAGGTAGGCGACGGCCGGAGCTCGGGAAGGCGTTGGCGGGTTGCGCACGAAAAGGGGGCCAGATGGCGCTGGGGTTTCCGGGTGTGGTCGCTCGGCTGGAGGAGACGTGTCACGACCCGATCCCAACTAATTGGGTCGAACCGGATCATGCCCAGCCTGCACCGTTGTTGAGACGGCGGCAGTAAGCTGTTCAGTAGCAGGTAACCATACAACAACACTATATTTGTCACAACTCAAAATTTGGAAATTTAAAACTTTATTAAACTTTTACAATGGAATGAAAGATACAAATTAAACCATTTTCTACATACATCAAGAAGAAAAGAAAACTCTAGGCAAACAGCTCATCAGTCTCGAAATCCTCGTCTTGGGATCGCGGAACAAAGTCTCATCAGTGATACCTAAAATGTTGGGTCTCCAGTCAGGAGGGAGCAAAGTACAATTCATGCTAATTTAACAATTGAAATAATAATAGAATCATGCACTTTTAAACAGTTTTGAAAATCAACTAAGCAGTTACAGTTTTAAAACAGTTACAGTTTCTGTGATGTGAATAGGCAATAAATATGACCGGCTTGGGTTGTACAGTTGTATCATATTGATACGATATGGCTTATCCCCGTGTGTATGAGGGGTAAGCTAACACAGTCAGTATACAGTTTTGGATGTGGTCATACTCATTACACTACTCCTCCAGTCTCCAATAGTTACAGTAGTTACAGTCAGTGCTCTCAGAGAGAGTTCCGTGTTGCATCGTGGTTTAAACTTGCATTAAAACGATTACTAAATAATTGTAAACTAACACAAAATGTACTTGCCTTTGTTATTGTGACTAGATCGAGAGTCCGTACCGGGGAACTAGGTCAAACACTTCTCGAAATCCTACATTTGAGATTCCAGACTTAGAAACAATATTCAACCCATATCTAGATGTGCTAGTTACAATCTCTAGTTTTTGTCCTAATCAATTTTAATTCTTTTAATTAACAAACACAGAAAACATGATTATTTGGTGCGTTGATTTAATACGAGGGAAAAATGATCATTTTAACTTTGAATTTGGAAAACATCGTCGCTGCCAGATTATTTTAGAAAAACTCGGTATTTTCTATAAATATAAATATAAAACAAATTTTCTTATTTTAGTGAGAAAACTCATGATTTTTAATTATTAAAAAACTTGTCAATTTTAGGTGAGAAATATTAATTAATTTTTTTATATGAAGATACTTTTTAATCATTTTAATCGTTAAATAATAAAACACAAAAAGCCAGAAAATGACAGAAAAATCTATGCTATTACAGTTACAGACCAGCCAGTTGGGCTTATGCCCATTACAATTTATTTACATAAATTGAAATAAGATAAGACTGACGTTAGTCCTAAAACTGAAAATATTAAATAAATGTAAACAGAAATAAATAATAAAATAATGATAAGTCATAAGTCTCAGATATGGTCCTATCCTCATTTTGGCTAATTGCCTCAACGTCCGGGCGGGGCCGGTATCGTTTGCACTTAGCCGGGTCCATTGACTGATACGGTCGTCACCCAAAAATCAAATATCGAATAAATTTCGAAAATTATTTTAAATTAATTTTGAAAATAAATTCAGGATTTACGAAAAAATCGGGCAGCATCTCCTCTATTTTTGGTCAACCCAAAAACTGGGAAAATGGCGCCGATAATTCCTGCAATTGTCCCAAACCAAAGAAAAACTCATTTATACAGAAAATATAACCACAGAAATTGTTTCCGAAACATAATCGAAAACCCGAAATGAATCGGAAATCCCAAATCATTACCAAATAACTCAGAATCCATCCATCCCAAACTCGGAATTTCCGAGAATCCAAACCGACAGAACCTTCCCGAAATACTCGGGAATTCCGAAATCAAACTAACAGCATAAAATCTCAGCACAAAACGCTAACGTTGCTAACCGAACTACAACGTAGCTAAACCGAATTTTCGAGGGGAAACCGGGGACCGTTATCATCATCGACTACCGAATAAAACGCAACGGGGCAGAGAATTTATACCTCAGGATGCTCGGCTAGAGCTCTCAGATGATATAATAAAAGAAATAGGAATAGTCCAGCACAGCGACGTTCCAAAATCTGCGCTGGAAATCAACGACGTCGACGACGAAACGTCGGAACTCCAGAATATAGGGCATAACAGGGAGAAACAGCAGGGTACTCGGCCAGAGCAGCGCTAGGGCACGCTGTCGGGGCACAGAGGGGAACGGGTCGCCGGAGTTGGCGGAGAATCTCGCAGAAAATAGCACGGAGGAGCGCACGGTCGCCGAAGAGCTGACGGGAAGGGGCGCGCGGGGGTGCGTGCCGGAGAGAGGCCGCGCGTGGTGGCCCTGGACGGCGGGCGGGGCTCCGACGTGGTCGGCCGGCTGCTCGGGAAGAGGGTGCGGCGCCGAGGGGAAGGCTGGCGCGGGGGCTCGCGTCGGGACACTGCTGCGGGATCCGGCGAGGGACGGCCGGAGGACGCGGGTTCCGCTGGGGTGGCGCGGTCGGGTGGACGTCGGTCGGTAGGGGGCGCGCTGACGCGGTCGGCCCTAGGGAGGCCAGCGGTGGGATGCGTCGGGAAGAGGAGAGGGGCGCGGGTTTGGAGCTCGGGGAGAGTGGAGGTTTGGGGGAAGTGAAGTAGGGAGAGGGTTTCTGTAAAGTTGGGAAGAGGAGGAGCTTCTCCTCTGTTTTGAGTTTGTGAGAAAAAGGAATGAGAGATGAGTGTTCTGAGTTCTCTGTGAAGAGAAGAGAGTGGGGGTCGTGAGAGTAAATAAAGGGGGAGTTATTAAAGGAGAGTTGGTGGAGTTGATGGGTTGGGAGTTATAAGAAGATGGGAATGAATGCTGTAGTGGTGAGAGTTACGAGTGAAAGAAGAGAAATGGTTGTGCTGGTCCAACGGGACAGCTCAAAATATTATATATATATATATATTTTTTAAAATAACTATTAGCCAAATCAGATTTTAAGAAAGAGAGGAAATGGATTGTGTTCGGGTTCAGGCCTGGGTCTGGTTTCGGACTCGGGTCTGGGTCTGAATTCAAAAATCCATGTTATTTAATAAATTTTTGAAATCATTTTAACACTCAGAAAAATATAATAATAAAAATAATAATAATCGAAATACTAATAATAATACTAAAACACTAATATTACAAAATATGGGTTTCACAATCTTCCCTCCTTAGAAAATTTCGTCTTCGAAATTAAAGGCAATGTAAGAGAATCAAACAGGTACGGGTACTGCGCCCGTAACTCAGGTCCAACAATAAGAATTTTTAAGGCAGTCGTGGATGAGACGATTTAGGGACAAGTTTCATTTATGATATCATCCATGTAGAAAATACAAAAACGAACCAAAGTACACGAGGTTGATCAGACCATCATGCACCGGTCCTGATTAAACAATATATTAGTGGGTGCACCCAATAAAATACTGTCATGATCAAGCTTGATAAAGAAATAGTTTGCAAAACTAGGCTAACTTAGCAGCATCAGTCAAGTTTAGAACGAACAGATAAGGAATAGGAGTTTACGTGATGGCTCAAATTCTGATCTTCTTCTCACCTCTGACTACGCTTGCAACTGGTTTCTCTGGCACTGAAAGGTTGAGTCCAATCTTCAGCTCTGAATTATCCAATATGGGACTCGGATCCGGAATGTAACGTCTGAGCTGTGATACGTAGAAGACGTTGCACACTCTCAAGATTAGCTGATAGAGCTAACCGATACACTACTTCCAACTCGTCTTAAAACTTCAAATGGCCTGATGTACCTGGCTCAACTTTTCTGCTCTGCTAACACTGATCGTTCCTCTGGTAGGAGAAAATCTTCACAAAAGACGCTATCTCCTTCTTCAAACTCCACTGATTGACGATGCTAACTTGGTAGTTGTTGTAAGGAATCTCTACCAAATTTAAATGATCTTCTCCAAGACCCTCCAATTTCCAAAACACAAGATCTAACATATCTTCAAGCGTCTGGATTATCTTCTTTGATTGTCCGCCGGTTTGTACTCCATAAATCCGGTAGGGGTGCCTCTCGTACAATGCTGCCAACTTCTCGGTGAATAAACTAACCTTGAAGGGAATAAAGTGTGCTGACTTAGTCGGTCCACTATAATCCAATTGGTGCCCTTCCCTCCTTGGGAACAAGGCAATTCTTACTCAAAGTTCATTGTTATATGCTTCTACTTCCACTCCGAATTGTCCAGCGGCTGCAACAAACTTGTTGTTCTCTTGCTAAATTCCTCAGATTAACAAATTCACATCTAATCCCATACCTGGAATTGTCCTGCTTCATTCCATAGCACCAATCAATGGAGGCATATTCCGATACATCTTATTAGCTCCTGAATATATGGAATACTGCGACTAGTGCATTTCTTTCATCAACTCGTTCCTCCGTTTGTCAGCCGATACGTAAAGTCTCGTACCATTCTTCAGAGTTCTACTGCTGATCAATTTAGAAACCCTCAAGTGTTCCTGCCAATACTTGATCTCTAAGCCTGCAAAGTGCCTCATTTTGAAACTACGTCCTCTTGATTTTGTCCATCAGCCTCGAACTTCATCAATACTGAATCAGCATCCAGCTTCGTCCTTCTATCTCCAGATAGTATAATCTCCAGTCCAAACTTCTCGACGTCTTCTAGTAGGTGCCACTCCTTGGTTAAGAACATTGCTACTGGGTATCGACTAAGTGTATCAGCGATCACATTAGCCCTACCCGGGTGGTATAGCGGGTCGATGTTGAAATCCTTCATCAGCTTCAGCCATCTTCTTTGTCTAACATTCAGCTCTTTCTGAGTGAAGACATATTTCAGACTTTTGTAGTCCGTATATATTTTTACTCCCTTTCCATAAAAATCATGCTTTCATAGCTTCAAAGTAAAGATAATTGCAGCAAGTTCCAAATTAGGTGTGGGATAATTCTTCTCATGAGTCTGTAGTTGCCTAGATGTGTAAGCAATTACTTTTCTATGTTGTTGAAGAACGCAACCCAGTCCTTTACCTGAGGCATCACTGTAGATTAAGAAACCACCAGTTCCTGCGGGTAGCACAAGGATTGGTGTAGTGGTAAGTCTTTTCTTCAGCTCCTTAATGTCGCCTGGCAATCTTTCATCCAGATGAACTCTTCATTCTTCCAAGTGAGCTTCGTCATCGGCTCAGCAATCTTGGCGAAATCCTTCACGAACTTCTGATAGTAGCCAGTCAAGTTCAAGAAACTTCCGAATTGAACTTGGGGTATACCACTTTTCAACAGCAGCTATCTTCCATCGAAATTTCTTCTCTTGACAACATGGCCAAAAATCTACCTTGTCAAAGAAAATCCACGTTCAGATAACTTACCATAAAACTTCTTTTCCTCAAAGTTTCCAGAACTTTCCTCAGATGTTCTTCATGCTCTTCTTCAGTCTTCGAATATATCAGAATGTTATCTATGGAGAAGATAAACTGATTCAAATACTCATGAAAACTCTGTTCAAGAGATTCATGAACACAGCAGGAGTATTTGTCAGTCCAACGTCATGACCAAAGAAAACTACCCATACCTGGTGTTTGAACGCCGTCTTGGAAATCCTTCTTCCTGACTTTGATTTGATGGTAGTCAGATCTTAAGTCAAACTTCGAAAGCACCCTAACTCCACACAAACAGATCAAACAGATCCTCGATCCGGGCAGAGGGTACTTGTTCTTTAGTGTCTGGTAATCGATGCACATCCGTTGTTCCATCCTTCCTGGGCACAAACAAGATAGGTGTTCCCTAAGGTGAAGTTCCTTCCTGAATAAATCCTAGAGCCTTCATTGATCTGGTCCTTCATCTTCTATGAACCCCGAGTCTGTATCATGCCTTATTGTAGGAGGCAAGGTCTGCTGGATAGGAAGAGAGTCCCTAGGTTGTGGCCTAACAGGTGTTGCTGAGATAGGTATTCTGGTATGATGGAAAGATAAGGGACAATCCTTTACCCGATGTTCAGCAGATCCATATGCCAAACATTGTCCCAATCTCTTGCGGCAAATATTGGCTTGGTGATCAGGCCTTTTACAGTAGTCACAAACCAATAGCTTCTTACGATATAAATGCCGGATAAGGCTCAAAATGTCTTCTAGGGTGAGGTTTCGCTCCAACTTAGTTAGAGATAGCTAAGGCTACATCATAGTCGTTCTTCACGTCTTCTCTCGTGATATTCATCTGTTCCTGCTGGGCTTCATCTTGAGCTTTCTGGAACTCCGAGATTTCTTGAAATAGGGCAACCATTTGGAAGGTGTTTGCTGGTACTGGTGGAGCAACAAGAATGGATACTCCACCAAGGAAATGCAACTCAGTTTGAGAAAAGGTAGGAATCGCCAGTGTAGTGAAAACTTCACTAGATGCATTATGGGGACGGTCAATCAGCCGCGAGGGAAAAGACCCTGGACTTGGTTGAGGAGACGGGGTATGATCCGGAGATGACACCTCATCGCCAGCTGGATTGGTCATGTCAATAGTCATTCTATGGAAGGTTTAGGATGCAAACATAAGCAAGGTATCCTACCAGTCTATAATCAAACCAAAATATTTATTTATAATATATTTCGGTCCTATGTTGTCACAAATTGATGTTCTAGTGTTCTAATTGTTTCTAAATATGTTTTCCTAAGTTGTTGTTCTGACCTGCATGGGCCACCACTAAAAACATGTCACGACCCGATCCCAACTAATTGGGTCGAACCGGATCATGCCCAGCCTGCACCGTTGTTGAGACGGCGGCAGTAAGCTGTTCAGTAGCAGGTAACCATACAACAATACTATATTTGTCACAACTCAAAATTTGGAAATTTAAAACTTTATTAAACTTTTACAATGGAATGAAAGATACAACTTAAACCATTTTCTACATACATCAAGAAGAAAAGAAAACTCTAGGCAAATAGCTCATCAGTCTCGAAATCCTCGTCTTGGGATCGCGGAACAAAGCCTCATCAGTGATACCTAAAATGTTGGGTCTCCAGTCAGGAGGGAGCAAAGTACAATTCATGCTAATTTAACAATTGAAATAATAATAGAATTATGCACTTTTAAACAGTTTTGAAAATCAACTAAGCAGTTACAGTTTTAAAACAGTTACAGTTTCTGTGATGTGAATAGGCAATAAATATGACCGGCTTGGGTTGTACAGTTGTATCATATTGATACGATATGGCTTATCCCCGTGTGTATGAGGGGTAAGCTAACACAGTCAGTATACAGTTTTGGATGTGGTCATACTCATTACACTACTCCCCCAGTCCCCAATAGTTACAGTAGTTACAGTCAGTGCTCTCAGAGAGAGTTCCGTGTTGCATCGTGGTTTAAACTTGCATTAAAACGATTACTAAATAATTGTAAACTAACACAAAAAGTACTTGCCTTTGTTATTGTGACTAGATCGAGAGTCTGTACCGGGGAACTAGGTCAAACACTTCCTCGAAATCCTACATTTAAGATTCCAGACTTAGAAACAATATTCAACCCATATCTAGATGTGCTAGTTACAATCTCTAGTTTTTGTCCTAATCAATTTTAATTCTTTTAATTAACAAACACAGAAAACACGATTATTTGGTGCGTTGATTTAATACGAGAGAAAAATGATCATTTTAACTTTGAATTTGGAAAACATCGTCGTTGCCAGATTATTTTAGAAAAACTTAGTATTTTCTATAAATATAAATATAAAACAAATTTCTTATTTTAGTGAGAAAACTCGTGATTTTTAATTATTAAAAAACTTGTCAATTTTAGGTGAGAAATATTAATTAATTTTTTTATACGAAGATACTTTTTAATCATTTTAATCGTTAAATAATAAAACACGAAAAGCCAAAAAATGACAGAAAAACCTATGCTATTACAGTTACAGACCAGCCAGCTGGGCTTATGCCCATTACAATTTATTTACATAAATTGAAATAAGATAAGACTGACGTTAGTCCTAAAACTGAAAATATTAAATAAATATAAACAGAAATAAATAATAAAATAATGATAAGTCATAAGTCTCAGATATGGTCCGATCCTCATTTTGGCTAATTGCCTCAACGTCCGGGCGGGGCCGGTATCGTTTGCACTTAGCCGGGTCCATTGACCGATACTGTCGTCACCCAAAAATCAAATATCGAATAAATTCTGAAAATCATTTTAAATTAATTTTGAAAATAAATTCAGGATTTACGGAAAAATCGGGCAGCATCTCCTCTGTTTTTGGTCAACCCAAAAACTGGGAAAATGGCGCCGATAATTCCTGCAATTGTCCCAAACCAAAGAAAAACTCATTTATACAGAAAATATAACCACAGAAATTGTTTCCGAAACATAATCGAAAACCCGAAATGAATCGGAAATCCCAATTCATTACCAAATAACTCAGAATCCGTCCATCCCAAACTCAGAATTTCCGAGAATCCAAACCGACAGAACCTTCCCGAAATACTCGGGAATTCCGAAATCAAACTAACAGCATAAAACTCAGCACAAAACGCTAACGTTGCTAACCGAACTACAACGTAGCTAAACCGAATTTTCGAAGGGAAACCGGGGACCGTTATCATCATCGACTACCGAATAAAATGCAACGGGGCAGAGAATTTATACCTCAGGATGCTCGGCTAGAGCTCTCAGAGGATATAATAAAAGAAATAGGAATAGTCCAGCACAGCGACGTTCCGAAATCGGCGCTGGAAATCAACGACGTCGACGACGAAATGCTGGAACTCCAGAATATAGGGCATAACAGGGAGAAACAGCAGGGTACTCGGCCAGAGCAGCGCTAGGGCACGCTGTCGGGGCACATAGGGGAACGGGTCGCCGGAGTTGGCGGAGAATCTCGCGGAAAACAGCGCGGAGGAGCGCGCGGTCGCCGTAGAGCTGACGGAAAGGGGCGCGCAGGGGTGCGTGCCGGAGAGAGGCCGCGCGGGGTGGCCCTGGACGGCGGGCGGGGCTCCGACGTGGTCGGCCGGCCGCTCGGGAAGAGGGTGCGGCGCCGAGGGGAAGGCTGGCGCGGGGGCTCGCGCCGGGATGCTGCTGCGGGATCCGGCGAGGGACGGCCGGAGGACGCGGGTTCCGCTGGGGTGGCGCGGTCGGGTGGACGTCGGTCGGCAGGGGGCGCGCTGACGCGGTCGGCCCTAGGGAGGCCGGCGGTGGGATGCGTCGGGAAGATGAGAGGGGCGCGGGTTTGGAGCTCGGGGAGAGTGGAGGTTTGGGGGAAGTGAAGTAGGGAGAGGGTTTCTGTGAAGTTGGGAAGAGGAGGAGCTTCTCCTCTGTTTTGAGTTTGTGAGAAAAAGGAATGAGAGATGAGTGTTCTGAGTTCTCTGTGAAGAGAAGAAAGTGGGGGTCGTGAGAGTAAATAAAGGGGGAGTTATTAAAGGAGAGTTGGTGGAGTTGATGGGTTGGGAGTTATAAGGAGATGGGAATGAATGCTGTAGTAGTGAGAGTTACGAGTGAAAGAAGAGAAAGGGTTGTGCTGGTCCAACGGGACAGCTCAAAATATTATATATATATATTTTTTAAAACAACTATTAGCCAAATCAGATTTTAAGAAAGAGAGAAAATGGATTGGATTCGGGTTCAGGCCTGGGTCTGGGTTCGGACTCGGGTCTGGGTCTGAATTCAAAAATCCATGTTATTTAATAAAATTTTGAAATCATTTTAACACTCAGAAAAATATAATAATAAAAATAATAATAATCGAAATACTAATAATAATACTAAAACACTAATATTATAAAATATGGGTTTCACAAGACGGCCGGGGTTCTCCGGCGATCGGAGAGGAGCGGCGCGATATCTGCGGCCGGCGGCGCGGCGATTTGGTGGCACCGGGTGGCCGGAGGCGCTGGAGGAAGGAGAGAGGGTATGGGCGGACGGGGCGCTGCCACCTGGGGACGGCGGCACGCAGGGCGGCTCGGATGGCCACGGCATGGTGGAGCTCCGCTGGCGAACGCACAGCCAGACACGGCGCACCGGCAGTGGCGCGATCGTGCGGGGAGGCTCGGACAGGTTAGGGCTTCCCCCTCCTTCTTTTTCTTCCATGGGTGATGGTGGTGACGATAATTTTCGGCGATGGTGCCGATGATGGTGATGGGGTTGCTGGGATGTGGTATGTTTTGGGGTTTTGGTTAGGATTTGCGGTGGTGGCCGGGGCGGCGTATAAATTCCGGTGAGGTAGTGGTAGAGACGGGGAGATGGCAGAGTGCTGTGGGTGGTGTGGCTGTTGGTGACGGGGAACGATGATAACGATGGACGATGGTTGGATTTGACGAGAGAGGGGATAGCCGGTGGTGGCCGCGATGATAGCATGGAGATGGTGGTGGTGCTCGGTGGGTGTTGTGGAGGAATGCCGTCGTGTCCGGGGTGTCGGACACGACGTAGATAGTTGTAATTGTAATAGAGAAAAACATAATGGATAGGAAGGAAAACACCGACACGATGCACCAATTCTGGTTGTGATAAATTTTGTGTTATGGAATATTTTGGAGAAAATATTGGAGGAGTACCTGCCTATTTATAGGATGTGGGAATTCCCAATTAGATAGAATTAGGAGTAGTTTAAATCCCCTTTTAAATAAATTTAAAATAAATCAGATCCAATCCAAATACAAATCCAAATTAAATCTAATTAAATTTCTAGTATAAAATCAATGATATAAATCAAATTTCAAATATTTAATGATTTGAATAAATCCAAAATTTCAAATCAAGGTTTAAATCGCCATAATAATTCCGAAATATATTTTCCAAAAATACTAATATAATAATTTCGAAAATACATTATTATTTACAATTAAACTCAATAAATATTTACTAATGTCCAAATGATATTTACATAAATATACTTTTCTAGTATACCATTTTATAGAAAAAAATTATTTATTATTATAACTATGTAAATAAAAGGCTTATAAATAAAATAACAAATTTGAAATTTTGGAACGATAACTAAAATACTTATTATATATATTTTGAAACTAAAAAAAATAAGAAATTTTTTTTCCTAAAAATATGTACGCTCGCACATATTCGCACTCGTCGAGCAATTACGAAAAAATAAAATTTCGTGCGCGACGTAAAATACGACTACGCGACGTACAATACAAAATTTTAAATCAGTACCAAAATTTAAATAAAATAAAATAAAAAATATATATATAAATTTAGGGGTTTTACATCCTACCCAATTTAAAAGAATTTCGTCCTCGAAATTAAGAATTCGTAGGGGGGGTGAGAAGACACTATGGTAGATAGAAGGGTTCGAAGTTTATATGGTCGTAGTCTAGGTTGAGGATATGATTAAGAGACGATTGTAATCACTCTTAAATTCAAGTAGATTTAGGGTCGAGGGAAAGGTCGAGTAGTTTAAGACAAAGATATGGCAACATCGAGTGATAATGGTCATAAGTAATAGGATAGCTAGAGGAAGTTCTAGTATAACGCCTTCATCCTTCTAAAATAGGTGAAGGAGAAAGCAATAGGGAGTTCAAAAGAGGCGATATTATCGAGTACGAATACGTGGTTCAAGGACGACCGAAAAAGTTCAAAATGAGTTGCCAAGGCAGTCGCGGATGGAAGTCTAGAGGACAAGTTTAGCTATGTCCCCATCCACGTAGAACGATAAATAAAAGCGAACCAAAGTGCACTTGGTTGATCAGACCTGTAGCGCCCCGCTTTCGATAGGCGACGGAACTTCATAATATGCTAGCGCCGAGTCAGATCGGCCGGGAACTTAGATGGCCATCTGACTCGATCGCTAAGCTTGGTAAACGTTAACGCCATGCGGCATCGATTCAAATCGATTTGGACGGAAGTTACGATAATCGATCCAACTAATGGAACGACTTCTGTTGGAATAAGTCCTAGATGCAGTGGGCTGCGTCTCGGCGAGTGAGCTCTCTATAAGAGTCCCTTCGACGGGACCGGACCGCTGTATGGTTTTCTTGGAGCTTTGCCGCTGGGCTTGATTGAAGTGCTTTCGCGTCGTTTTCATGGATGCAATTACAAATTTCGATGCAAGGGGAAAAAAAGGAAATCTAACAAAGTGTTGATGCATTGCAGGAGCTCGCGTAACTAAGGATTGACGTTGCGTAGCGCTTCGACGACCTGCACAAAGCAAAGTAATCGGTGGGTGATTCGGCCCCTTCTTTTCTACTCTGTCCCGCAAACTTATTCCTTGCTTCGAATTCATTCAAATCGAACGATGCCAAGTTAATTGCATGCCAATCCACTAAGTCCAAGAACTCGGGAAAACGTATCGATTTAGAGAAATTTACTCTAAAAATACAAGTCTATCACATAAACCAGAAAGTTTAAGGTTCTAGTAAAAAGATAGACTATTTTACGTGCTGCAAAATATTATGAAACGTCGATCGTGGGTTATGATGCCTCGGACAATTTGGTGCCTACGGGACGCTAAATCGGAGTACGGCTTGGGGAAAATGAAACGTTGCATGAGTTGGAGGAAATGATAATGTCATTCTATACTGTCCGCGCTATACAAAACTGGTTGCATATATAAACTGTTCACGCATTGGCATGGTCATGGACAGCTTGTGCACAAGTTGATATTTTTCTCGAATCGATATCCGGGGCATCGGAATCGACTCGACCTAGGGGGAATGAATAATCGTGCTTCGGCACTGATGTATTGCGGGACCGTCAGTCAGGCTTGCAACCTAGACTGAGCGGGCCGAAATACCGTTGAGATAGTCCCACGTGATGTGTAACATCAATGACCGTATATAAGATAGTAGCATGCTCACCTATTGTCTTATGCAGGTGTGAATATTATCTCTGTTTTATGCAGGGACGAGCACGGCCGTGGTAAGAAATATGATAAACTGCTATGGTTCACTGTATGCTTTATTACGTAAAGATGGCTATCGAATATGAACTGAATTCATTTAGTTCTAATAGAAAGACAACTCTAAAGCATGCCTACCCTAACAATCAGAGTCGGTTTAGACGAGTGGGTTCGTCTCGTCCACTTAGCAAGTGTGCTAATCCCATTCCTCCAATTTCCCCAGGTGCGACGGGCGCGCTCAACTAAACTGGAGCTGAAGTACGGAGAGGCGTTTTGAAGCTCTTTCTATGCTGAAGTATTTTGAAGCCAATTCAAGTCGACGGCTTTGTATAAAGGGGCGAATGTATGGGACGGCAAGCGTTAGTTCAGGCAACTTGTCGAATGTATTTCCTTATGTTTTCAATCAATATAGCCGCAACGGCATCCAATGTAAATTATGACTTGCACTTCGTTGCAAGCTATGAATGAAAAGCATTTCTATCTTCTAATACTGTGCCTTATATTCTGATGTGATTTGTGAAGTTTCGACTTGGCGTATTTATATCAAAATCAAAAGATAACCATTTGAGAACTTGTCATCTTGCCTTGCACGAGCGCAACTCCAGGCTCGTGCGGCATCACGCCTTAGCGAGGACGATCGAATCGGCAAAGTAACACCGGGGACGAACGGTTTGTCGACTCGGGGTGTGACAAATTGGTATCAGAGCTCAGTTATGTTTCCTCGGATTTTCGAAAGATGTTTCATTATTGGAATGTCCGTTGCGATGGCGCGATTGAATGCTTGTCGACATGTTGCGTGAAATAAAAGTTCCATACAGGTAAGCCCGTAGATATTTTTGAAAAATACTAACGGGTTTACTCTGTTTTGTAGGAATGACTAAGAAAAGGAACAATCCCGCCCCAACCCAAACTGTAGATAGTACGTCGAGCACAAAAAGTACTGAGCCTAGCGAGACGACTATGCAGAAGATGCTACAGTTGATGGAACTGCAGCAGCAGCAGCTGCAGACACAATTCAAAGCCCAATTCGAGGCGCAACAAAAATAGATGAATGCCTTGACTCAGATAGTGAGCAGAATGGCGGACAATACCAAGACGACGGACGAAGAGACCGAGGAAAAGCAAGGCGACCAAGAAGAAAACGAGGAAGAAGAGACTCAACCGCAAATGATAGATTCTTCTTCCTTGTTCAAGGCAAAGGAGTTCCGCAAGATGAATCCACCGAAGTTCAACGGCCGAGCAGAGCCTGATGTGATCGTGGGATGGCTCGCGGAGATGGAGGACCTGTTTAATCTGCTTAGCATCGAAGGGTCCCAGCGGGTAACTTGTGCGGCGTTACAGCTGCAACTGAGGGCGTACGACTGGTGGGCCGCTAAAAAGCAGGAGATCTACGAAGCAGATACAGACGCCACGATTTCTTGGAAAATATTTAAGCAAGCCTTCCTCGAACAGTACGTTCCTCGCGCTGTTCGTCAACAAAAAGAAGACGAGTTCATGACGCTGCGACAGGGAAATATGTCTGTCGACGATTATGATTCGAGCTTCTCAAAGCTGGCTAAGTTTGCCGGCGCCTTCCTGCCCAACAAGGAAGCCTGGTGTGAACGCTTCCAACAAGGCCTAAATGACGAACTGCGAAGGGACGTCATGAATCAAAGGTGCCGAACATACCGTGAATCCTATAATGTCGCTCTTGATAGTGAGCGCATCTTTGGCCGTATGTCGAGTAGAGGCATCCGTAACCACTTCAACAAGCGTCCTAACGACGCCGGCGCCGGGGGATCGGAAATAACAAAGCGTCCAAACAGATTCGATGATCGAGGCCATGGCAGTCAACACTGCACCAGGTGCGGTAGGCGTGGGCACCGAACCGTCGACTGCGTCACGAGATCTTGCTACAATGTGGCGAGGTAGGCCATATAGTTACATATTGCCCGCACAAAGGTCCGAATCAACACAACCCACCGAGGAACGTTCCGAATTCGCATAAAGCGTCGATACTGTAAGGCGCGAATGCGGTGCCCGTCAACCAGCAGAACCAACGACACGGAGCTCAAGGCCGAGTTTATGCCTTAACTCGGGACGAGGCGTTCGCGTCCGATACTGTTGTAACAGGTATATTACTCTACAAAAGTATACCTGCTCGAGTCCTATTCGATTCGGGTGCGACGCATAGCTTTATATCTGCTGATTTTACGAAAGAAAATAAAATAACCATGCAATCTCTAGATATAAATATTAGCGTTAGCACTCCGTCGGGAGTCGATATGCCTGCGAACTTCATTTGTAGGGATGGCCACATTTGCATCGGAGGAAGATATCTATCCTTGGACGCCGTCGTACTAGACATCAAAGATTACGACATCATCCTGGGCATGGATTGGTTGGGCGCTTGCCGTGCAACGATCGAGTGCGCGGAGAAGAGAGTGGTGTTTCGTCTTCCTGGCGAGACAGAGTTCTCATATTCGTGCGGTACGGTCTCGAAGACGGCAATGATGGTGTCGGCAATCTCGGCGAGGCGTATGCTGCGTTCCGGCTGCGCGGGATACTTGGTATCAGTCCGAGACACGCGGAAGGATAATACAAACACAATGCAGACTGATATTGTGGCAGATTTTCCCGACGTTTTTCCTGACGAGATGCCAGGGATGCCGCCGGATCGAGAAATTGAATTCAGCATCGACACCTTTCCGGATACACGGCCGATATCCAAGGCGCCTTACCGAATGGCTCCAACAGAACTGAAGGAACTGAAGATGCAATTACAAGAGTTGCTAGACCGCGGATTTATTTGCCCTAGCGTCTCTCCGTGGGGAGCTCCCGTACTATTCGTGAAGAAGAAGGATGGGTCGTTGCGGCTATGCATCGACTATCGGGAACTCAACAAGGCGACCGTGCGAAACAAGTATCCTTTGCCGCGAATCGACGACTTGTTTGACAAACTGCAAGGCGCGGCAATATTTTCAAAAATCGATCTTCGTTCAGGCTATCATCAATTGAAGATCAAGTCCGACGACATATCAAAGTCTGCCTTCCGTACTCGATATGGTCATTACGAATTCCTCGTCATGCCGTTCGGTTTGACGAATGCCCCAGCCGCGTTCATGGATCTGATGAACCGAGTCTTCCGACCTCAAATAGATAAATTTGTAGTCGTATTCATCGACGATATCCTTGTCTACTCAAAGAATCGTGAAGAACATGCGAAACATTTGAAGACGGTACTGGAGATTCTGCGTGAAAACAAATTGTACGCCAAGCAGAGTAAGTGCGAGTTCTGGATGAGTAGCGTGACATTTCTCGGGCATGTAATCTCTGCCGAAGGTGTTGCGGTGGACCCAAAGAAGATTGATGCGGTAGTGGATTGGAAACGACCTGCCTCGGCTAGCGACATTCGGAGTTTCCTGGGCTTAGCGGGCCACTACCGTCGATTCGTGCGAAGCTTTTCAAAACTAGCGTCGCCTCTGACTCGCCTCACCCAGAAGGGAGTAGTATTTGAATGGAGCGATGACTGTGAATCCAGCTTCCAAGAGTTGAAGCGACGGCTCGTCTCAGCTCCAATCCTTGCACTTCCAGACGGTCCAGAAGGCTTTCAGATATTCAGCGATGCGTCGGGAACTGGCCTCGGGTGTGTACTCATGCAGAGAGACAAAGTCATCTCCTACGCTTCATGGCAGTTGAAGCAGCACGAGAAAAACTACCCGACGCATGACCTAGAATTGGCGGCGATCGTCTTTGCATTGAAGTTATGGCGGCACTACCTCTATGGCGTCGCATGCAGAATCTACACAGATCATAAAAGCTTGAAGTACTTATTTACGCAACGGGAACTCAACCTACGACAGCGACGTTGGCTCGAACTCATAAAAGATTACGAGCTAACGATCGAGTATATACCGGGCAAGGGAAACGTGGTGGCCGACGCACTCAGCAGAATGTTTATGGGAATGCTGGCCATAAACAATGAGATAAAACAAGACCTTGAAGCGACGGGTATCGAACTCAGAATTGAGTATCGACACCTGCACCTAGCTCAACTGAAGTTAGGATCGAGCCTGCTTAGCAAGATAAAGACCGCACAGGGGGACGACTCATTCCTGAAGAAAATGTGCGAGCTGATTTCAACGGGAAGGGCGACTGACTTTGCGGAAGACGGAGATGGGACGATACGACTAAAGGGAAGGCTCTGCATTCCTGAAACTGCCGAACTCAGAAAAGAGATTCTGACGGAGGCGCATTATGCGAAGTACTCGTTACATCCTGGAAGCACCAAGATGTACAAGGACTTGCGCACAAACTTTTGGTGGCACGGCATGAAGAAAGATATGGCTACGTTCGTATCGCAATGCATGGCGTGTCAGCAGGTGAAGGCGGAACACCAACGGCCAAGTGGCGAGCTGCAGAACATCCCCATTCCCGAGTGGAAGTGGGACAATATCTCGATGGATTTCATTGTGGGATTTCCGAAGACGCCGCAGGGGAATGACGCGATTTGGGTCATTGTTGATAGATTGACCAAGTCGGCTCACTTCATCGCAATTAAAGTAGGATTGAGCGTCGATCGGTTAGCACAAATCTACGTCGATGAGATTGTTCGACTGCACGGGGTACCGGCCTCAATAATTTCGGACAGAGACGGGCGATTCCTATCGCGTTTCTGGACGAGCCTCCAAGCGACGATGGGGACCAAACTGAACTTTAGTTCGGCGTACCATCCACAAACAGACAGCCAGACGGAGAGAGTCAACCAGATCTTAGAAGATATGTTGCGTCTGTGTGCGATCGACCTAAAGACTAGTTGGGATACGCATTTGCCGCTTGCGGAGTTTGCGTATAATAACAGTTATCAGTCGAGTATTCAGATGGCTCCATACGAAGCACTCTACGGGAGAAAGTGTCGTTCGCCGATATGCTGGGATGAAGTCGGAGAGCGACAAGTGCTCGGACCGGAACTGGTGGAGCAGGCCGTCGAAAAGGTCCGCTTGATTCGAGATAGACTCCGTATCGCGCAAAGTAGACAAAAGAGCTACGCAGATCTACGTCGACGTCCGCTAGAGTTATTGGCCGGGGACCATGTGTTTCTAAAAGTAACGCCCATACGCGGTGTGATACGGTTCGGCGTTAAAGGCAAGTTGAGCCGGAGATTTGTAGGCCCCTTTGAGATTATTGAGCGAGTTGCGACGGTTGCTTATCGGATCGCACTACCTCCTGTCTTAGCTGATGTGCACGATGTTTTCCACGTTTCACAACTTCGAAAATACGTGCACGATCCAAGTCATGTGGTTAGCTTCGATCAGTTGGAGCTACGTACTGACTTGTCTTACTCGGAGGAGCCTATTCAAATTTTGGACCGCAAGAGAAAGGTGCTACGAAATCGGTCGATGTCCTTGGTCCGCGTGCTATGGCGGAATCATTCAGTCGAGGAGTCGATGTGGGAGATGGAGGCGGAGATGAAAGAGAAGTACCCCGCGTTGTTTGTCTAAACTAAGGTCAGACCCTTGTTCTTAAGTTTCGGGACGAAACTTTTTCTTAGTGGTATATTATGTAGCGCCCCGCTTTCGATAGGCGACGGAACTTCATAATATGCTAGCGCCGAGTCAGATCGGCCGGAAACTTAGATGGCCATCTGACTCGATCGCTAAGCTTGGTAAACGTTAACGCCTTGCGGCATCGATTCAAATCGATTTGGACGAAAGTTACGAGAATCGATCCAACTAATGGAACGACTTCTGTTGGAATAAGTCCTAGATGCAGCGGGCTGCGTCTCGGCGAGTGAGCTCTCTATAAGAGTCCCTTCGACGGGACCGGACCGCTGTATGGTTTTCTTGGAGCTTTGCCGCTGGGCTTGATTGAAGTGCTTTCGCATCGTTTTCATGGATGTAATTACAAATTTCGATGCAAGGGGAAAAGAAGAAAATCTAACAAAGTGTTGATGCATTGCAGGAGCTCGCGTAACTAAGGATTGACGTTGCGTAGCGCTTCGACGACCTGCACAAAGCAAAGTGATCGGTGGGTGATTCGGCCCCTTCTTTTCTACTCTGTCCCGCAAACTTATTCCTTGCTTCGAATTCATTCAAATCGAACGATGCCAAGTTAATTGCATGCCAATCCACTAAGTCCAAGAACTCGAGAAAACGTATCGATTTAGAGAAATTTACTCTGAAAATACAAGTCTATCACATAAACCAGAAAGTTTAAGGTTCTAGTAAAAAGATAGACTATTTTACGTGCTGCAAAATATTATGAAACGTCGATCGTGGGTTATGATGCCTCGGACAATTTGGTGCCTACGGGACGCTAAATCGGAGTACGGCTTGGGGAAAATGAAACGTTACATGAGTTGGGGGAAATGATAATGTCATTCTATACTGTCCGCGCTATACAAAACTGGTTGCATATATAAACTGTTCACGCATTGGCATGGTCATGGACAGCTTGTGCACAAGTTGATATTTTCCTCGAATCGATATCCGGGGCATCGGAATCGACTCGACCTAGGGGGAATGAATAATCGTGCTTCGGCATTGATGCATTGCGGGACCGTCAGTCAGGCTTGCAACCTAGACTGAGCGGGCCGAAATACCGTTGAGATAGTCCCACGTGATGTGTAACATCAATGACCGCATATAAGATAGTAGTATGCTCACCTATTGTCTTATGCAGGTGTGAATATTATCTCTGTTTTATGCAGGGACGAGCACGGCCGTGGTAAGAAATATGATAAACTGCTATGGTTCACTGTATGCTTTATTACACAAAGATGGCTATCGAATATGAACTGAATTCATTTAGTTCTAATAGAAAGACAACTCTAAAGCATGCCTACCCTAACAATCAGAGTCGGTTTAGACGAGTGGGTTCGTCTCGTCCACTTAGCAAGTGTGCTAATCCCATTCCCCCAATTTCCCCAGGTGCGACGGGCGCACTCAACTAAACTGGAGCTGAAGTACGGAGAGGCGTTTTGAAGCTCTTCCTATGCTGAAGTATTTTGAAGCCAATTCAAGTCGACGGCTTTGTATAAAGGGGCGAATGTATGGGACGGCAAGCGTTAGTTCAGGCAACTTGTCGAATGTATTTCCTTATGTTTTCAATCAATGTAGCCGCAACGGCATCCAATGTAAATTATGACTTGCACTTCGTTGCAAGCTATGAATGAAAAATATTTCTATCTTTCTATACTGTGCCTTATATTCTGATGTGATTTGTGAAGTTTCAACTTGGCATATTTATATCAAAATCAAAAGATAACCATTTGAGAACTTGTCATCTTGCCTTGCACGAGCGCAACTCCAGGCTCGTGCGGCATCACGCCTTAGCGAGGACGATCGAATCGGCAAAGTAACACCGGGGACGAACGGTTTGTCGACTCGGGGCGTGACAAGACCATCATGCACCGGTTCTAATTAGACAATATGTTAGTTGGAGCGACCCAATAAAACATATGTCATGATCAAGCTTGATAAAGAATACGCTTGCAAAACTAAGCTATTTTTAGCATCATAGGTAAATAAAATAATAAGTAAAGGGTAATGATGAAAGAAATCAATTAGTCCAAGATCTTATAAAATCTAAGTTCCGCCCGAAATTTGGGCCTATGCAGTCGGCTTGGTTGACTAGATAAGTTAGGGTCTACTGCATTCTATGGTCCAAGTGAACCTATCAATGTGGTCCACAAAATGTTGTTTAGGTCGTGAGATATTCTACTCAACTTACAAGAATTAAACTAATGGTGTGATAGGTACAACAATCAAGATGAAATGCAAGGTTAAGCATGTAAGGAATTTAGTAGAACAAAATCATATATCGGGTCGAAAGAATGGAGTCGAGGTCGAGTCTCATCTATAGTTTAAAGTTTCACGGTAGGGATTAAAGTCCAGTCTTTTGACCCGAAAGTCGCAATATGAAATTAGAGTACAAGAAGACGTATTTTAGTGGCACGTGATATACCTACATGAAGGTGGGTTCGTGTAGGTCTTGCATATGGGAATTGTTGGATGGAAAAAGTCTAGTGTTGTGCTCCAAATATTCAAGTCACGATAAAGGACATAAAAGAATTTAAAATAGAAAGTGGGAGTTCATGAGACAATGATCAACGCACAAAATAAATGACCAAGCTAATGCATGAATTAATGATAATTCAGATTCTAGTACATCAAGGTAAAATAAGTTAGGGGTACAGTTTCTAGAGATATGATAGCCACTTGATGGGGTATAAGAAAGTCACAATAAAATTCTAGGTTTGAGGGAATGTCGAGGGAAGTCAAGATTGAAATATAACCACATGATCTTGGAGATGACTAACAACACTTGTGTATACACGACTATCATGGTCGTGGGGGATATGGCAAATAAGGTGGACTACTTTATCTATCTTGGTTGCCTATCCATGTTTGAATCTATAAATTTGAGTTCTTCAAACTTGCAATATAATTCTTCAAATAGTCTAATAAAATATCTTTCGAAGCTGTCAATCATACTTATAATTTAAAATTTAAATCTCTTTTAATCAACCTCAAGATATCCTTATCATAACACATTTTTTTCTCCAAAAATGTACCATAAACTAACCTTTCCACCTTATCTAGTCACATCAAAATCATAACTTAAGATCTTCAAAATTTTAAATCAATCTTGAATAAATCTTTATTGTGTCACAAATCCAATCTATATATTTTTCTCCTTCTTAAACCCAAAATTTTAACAACCGTAATTCATACAAGAGTTTAACATTTAAAATAATCCTCAATTGATTATATTCCCTTTAAACCAAAATTTGTACTGTCATTATGTCAAACTTAAAACTCAAAAAATTTCCCAAACTTATTAATCGTGAATCGTACATCTCAATTTAAAACCTTAAGAATTTACCAAATTTGTTATCCATCTCACTCAGCAACTTTTTTTTTAAAAAAAATTTAAATCCTTTTTAAACTAAATTTATATTTCTTCAAAGATGTATAGCTATAATCAAATGAATCATAAATATTTTTCAAAGCCTTCAAAATTAAAACTCAAAAACCAAATCAATTTCCTTCCTCAATTGTATATAGGTCCTACTATCCTTTTGTAGATCCAAATAAAGTTCTAACAATCCTTCGAAGTTAGTAATGTTGCTACTACCCAACTTAGAATTAACTAATCCTTAAGATCAAATCTCTAGGAAAAATAAATGCCCTCATACTCAAATATAACCTTAATGGATATTATTTGTCAATATAATCCTTCTAGCCATGTGTTTGACCTATGAGTATATCGTAGTGTAGTCATCTTTCTAACCATGTTTAAGCACGAGATAATAGGATGTTGGTAGAAAGAGTTCAAGCAAGATGCAAAAATCAAGAGAAACCACGGGAGTCGGGGAAGTCAAGGACGGTCAAGGAAGGTGATCAAGTATGTGGATGAGATTCCTAGATTCTAATCCTATATTGCAGGCCCGTTCGGTACAGTCATGTAACCGAAACGGCAAACTTGACCTGCATGGGCCACCACAAAAACATGTAACGCCCCAGTCCCAAATACTTGAGACTAGATACGTATCATGCCAGTTGTATACATACGAGTAAATATATGACTCGTATATATACATAAGCTGTAAATGTAGAAAGCCAAGACACTAAATCTCATCCACAAAGATAAATAATGATATAAAGCAACTTTGAGTTTTTCATGTACACAATAGTTGGGCGGAGACAAAGTCCACTACCAACCAAATTAAATATGAAGAAATATACAACGAAAAATTTAGCAAGCGAGAGCAAGTGACGAGTCCAAGAGCAATCATCACGGAGGAAGGAATGGCCTTAGCTAGAGCACCTGCAAGCAATCACGAATACACACCTGGAGAGATCACCAGGTCCTCAGAGGGACGTAACAAGACATATAATATCATGCCAATAAATTGAATAATAAAGCTCAACAGAAAAATATGCATGAGTAAAGGTTCCTAACCATTCTATTTGATATGCATTTTGAGGACAACGTTCGACGCATGGGCTGTAACGGATTCACGCAAGCAAGTAATAGAGAGTGGCCAGCAAGTAGCGCTCATCCGAGACGCTATCGACCTGGGCAGAAGGTAGTGCTCATAAGAGTCACCCTCGGCCCAAAATGTGTAAAAAATAAATGTAGCCCCTATGCTAATAGCTGTCCCCTCCCCCCAATGTTACTATACATGTGTCGACTCCACGATACTGTTTAATCCTTAATAACTGTCAAGTCTTCTACACAATCTATTGGCAGTTATATCCTAACGCACGGCCTGTACACACCAATGATCAGTCAGCACGTAAGTCCGCATCTATATACGACTCACAACTCACACACAATCCGTGGTACATCGTGACAGTTTATGAGATGCACTAAACGTACGGTGGTCCCTTAACTCTAAGTCAATTGCATAAAGTATAATAATTTGCATCTATATATAGTTTTGAAAGAACAACATGAAGAAAAAGCATACATTATATTGAGCAAAAAATTAAACAGTAAAGGCAAGGTATCTTGCCTGGTGTGTCGTTCGGTGGTGCGATGTTCGAGATGTCATGTTCTGTCCAATAGCCGAGGTCTATGCAAACATGGCCTAAATTCGCAAGAAAATAGAAACGTGTGATCAGACGTGATTATAATGATAATCGAGGAGAATTTGGTGAGAATAAATATATATCTATTTTAGAAAATATTTCAATAAGTTTATGTAAATACCTTATATACAATTTGGAAAGATATACCTTATGCTATTTTAGAAGGTATCTCTAATATGGAAAACTAGATTTTAGTTAAAAATAATTTTAGATAAGTACTTTGGACAATATAGAAAATTTTGTTTTTTAAATTTTTGAAACTTAATTTTTGTCAAATGGGCTTTGTAGGCCAAAAACTATATTTTTAAATTATAATATATTTTTAAGAATATTTACTACATATATTAAGAATAACAATAATAATAATTTTAACAAAACTATTGATAATAATATCCATAATAATAATAGTAAAATTAATAATAACTAATGATAATGATAATAATATTAATAATAATAAAACTAATAATAATAATAATAATAATCAAGAAAATTAACAGTAATAATCATAATAATTGATAATAATAATGATAATAAATAAAACTAATGATAATACTAATGATAATAATAATAATAATAATAATAATAATAATAATAATAATAATAATAATAATAATAATAAAATTCTTCTCTACATTTAACTGTGAGAGAGAGATGGATAATACATGATGATATGTATCAAACCCCCCCAGCTCGTTTCATTCCCAAAATTTGACAGGAGAGAGAGAATAGAGAGGAGAGAGTGGGAAAGAGTTAGGGTTTTCTCACCGAAATCCCTCGGCGGCGGAGGCGCCGCGCTCCGGGCTGGCGTCGGCGGCCGAGAGCGGGAAGCGCTGACAGAGGAGGGACGACGATGATGGTGGCGTGGTGTGCTGGCTCAGCACGGCAGTAGAGCTCCGGACGGCGGAGGTAGGCGACGGCCGGAGCTCGGGAAGGCGTTAGCGGGTTGCGCGCGAGAAGGGGGCCAGGCGGCGCTGGGGTTTCCGGGTGTGGTCGCTCGGCTGGAGGAGATGGCCGGGGTTCTCCGGCGATCGGAGAGGAGCGGCGCGATATCTGCGGCCGGCGGTACGGCGATTTGGTGGATCAAAATATCAAGCGTAGATAGGCTAACTAGCTAATCGCCGAAGTTAGAATTTTGTCCTTTTTAAGGGTAAAATAGGAATTTGGCCTATGGCCAAGAAATGAGTTTCGAAGTTCAAGATGGACTTGGATATGGGTTGTAGAGGTTGATAATGGGTAGAAATAGCCGTCTAGACCTAGTCTTGACCTCGGTTGACTTTTTAGACCAAAAGTCAACTATGGGTCAACACTTTGCCCAATTTAGTTCCAAATTCCATTAGACTTGGGCAGTTGACCAAAAGTCAACTATTAGTCACCATTGACCTAGGGTTGACCAGAGTTGACCAGTTGACCAAAAGTTAACTGTAAGTCAACCGTTGACTCAAATCGACCTAGATTAATTTCGTTTGACTTGCATTGACCCAGTATGACCTAGCTAGACCTAATATGACTTAGGTTGACCTCGTACAGTCTAGTTTGACGTGTCTTGACCTAGAATAACTTAATAGGATTTAAATTGATTTGACTTTACTTCCGAAACATAGTATTGATACGTCTTGTTCTCTATAGGTCCTCGAGACGCTGCATTTGCTCCAGTAGACATATCATACCATATTACAGGCGAGTACATTCTCTGACACTTTTCCAATTTATAATGATTGTTATGATTCATGTAATTAGTGTGGATATGCTTGTTCTCGACACATTGGTCACACGGATTGGTATTCATGGATCCCGACATGAGATGTTATTCCTCGTTATCTTGGTATATCTTGTGCAAGCCCCTTGTAGTTTTTGTGCAGTATATGGACACCGATTCTCGAGAAGACTTGCTCCCTTCTCGTAGAATTTCGTGTCGTAACGTGTCTTGCTTGGATCCACTCTACCAGTCGGGGACGGGGAGTACTAGTGTAGATGTGTGGTCATACCCGCCTTGTATATATTGTGAACCTTGTGAATGCCAATCCTACACCACACGTATGATTGGCTAGATCATAACCTTGTGCAGACCCAATCCGGCCACATGTTGTAGCTAGTATTCACACACCTAGATATATGATTCTTGATTCTTGTACATGCCATGATCAGTTTACTTGCCTTGTTCTAGCTCTAGTTTTACAGCTTACCTTGCCATGATACTCACATGTACATTCCATAATTTTTTTGTATATACTCTCTATTTACTGTCTTATAGATTTTGTCATATCTTGTGAACTGTTGTTAGTAGATTATACTCGTTCCATCCTGACAGGATATGTTGAAAATATTACAGATGCAGACGAGGGGGATTACTGTACCTATTACGGTCCGGATGACGTAGTGGGCCTAGACCTAGAAACTTTGGTCCAGCAGGGCTTAGCTCCGCCTGGCGAGACCTTACATATTACTTAGTTAGAGTAGGTCTTTTGTACTGGACATTGTCTCCAGCTACTTTTGAGACTGTTATTATTATGGACTGTATTAGAGACTTGGACTGTATATATTCTTGTGTTGAACTTGACAGGTTATTATTTTATTATCGTCTTGTTGTCTTTATCTTTCAGTCTTTACTTTGTTATCTTAGAGTCGCGATTGAGTACTCATATATATATTTATTGCTTGTTCTCCGTTCGGAGTTGACCATATTCTCGACAGGTTTTGTCACCCTCATTTCTCGTATTTTCCCGTATTTCGTATTTATATTCGTATCTGGATTTTGGCATGTATTTTATTTTTCTCGACTTGTGAAATTTCGATATTTCTCGTATTTTAGGTTTTGTCCTGGCTCGGTTTTATTGGGGATGGTTCGGTTTGGTTTGGTTTATGAGTATTGGATCACCTTAAGCCTATGCTACCCCTCATCCACACCACAACTCCCCCTCTTTATAATCCCCACCTACCACTCTCTCTCTCTTCATTACCACCACTATTTATTTTCTTCTTCTTCTCCTTCCTCCACAACTCTCCACCCATAGGCAAGTGCATCTTGCCACTACATGAGAACCCTATTTTCTTGGTCCATTAGTGTCACGACCCGCACTCTAAAATTAGGGCACGAGAACGTAACAACGCCCAGCCTACGTCGCAGTGTCGGTGGTAGAACGCTGTCCTAGGTCTCAATGCATCTAATATTATAAGACTAACAGTTTATACTCCCCGAATGGGGGTGACATAGCAGATACATACTCAATCACATCTAGGGTAGAGCATAAAGGAAGATAGATAAAACATGAAATCCAAAAGAGGTACAACAGAGAGAAATCTAAGTGTCTAAGATACAAACTCAGAATACATCTCAAGGCTCAAATACAGTAATCCACAAAATGAATGCAACTCCAGACAACTAAGAAAACTAACTAAACAACCTCTAATGGTCTCCTCTAGGCTAGCAGGCAATCCCGAGCTATCTGTAAAATTTGTCAACGTATCCTGTCAGGAAAATGAGCAAGTACAAACACCAACAGCAGTTCCATATGAATTGAGAAATACTATATGAGACAGTAATAATGAGATACAATACAAAGAATATAGGCGACTTGGGAACCGTTTGAAAGTCGAGTTACAACCCTTAAACCAAACAAGGACCGGGGTTGTAACCCTTCTTTCAAACAGAACTTAGTCCCAAAATCATGGTACAGTATAAAAGACAGGTATAGCATATGAGAAATGAATCATAGCATGGTGAAAGTATAGTAAGTAAAGCTGAAACTGGAATGTAAGACATGACAAATAAAGTAAAAGGTGTTTTGAATTATTAGAGTGATATGTGATCGGCTAAAGGAAGAGCATGGCCAAGTTATCCACTTGGCACGGCAATCCGCGGTGTACTCAACGGAGAATCATGCCGTCCAACCTGGATAACCGGTGGTGAGGTATCTGCTACACCCTACGTGAGGTGAGGGTGGCGCTAGCAAAAGATAGTGACATGGAGGCTTTGATCACATAACCCCTAATAATTCCTCCAATATATCCCCCGAATAGTATTACGGATCCGGACATGGCACGTCATGACACAGGGTTTGAGAGCAGGGGGCCAGCCCACTCCCAATGTGTGCCTATATAAGTACAGGAACACTGAAATATCTCATACCCATATACCAAGAAAGTCCAGGAATAACATCTCATGACAGGATCCGATGTATACTAGTCCGTGAACTGTCGTGTCAGGAATCAAGTATAACACTACGACTGAATCGGATATAGTAGATATCAAGACAATGAAAACTATCAGTGAATGTACTCGCCTGCGGTCCTGAGCTGATAAGTATAGAGGGTCCAACTGAAGCCACAGAGTCCTATTTAAAGCAACACAGGTTACAAAGTGTTCAAGTTATATAAATAAATCTCTACAAGCAATCTATCTTATCCTAGGTTCTTCTAAGTCCAATTAACTCTAGGTCAACTCCGGTCAATAATTTAGTCAAACTAGGTCAAGCATTGACTCACAGTTGACTTTGGGTCAACTGGTCAACTTTGGTCAAACAGGGTCAACCTAGTCTAATTATTGAAAATATAAAGTGTACTTCGTTATTCGTACGTCGAAACTTACGACACGTAAATCGAGATAAGAATATCAATGGTAAGGTTGATAATCTTATTACAGTGATCCACGTGCCCATCTTGTCAATTTCAGCGATGTGAGATCACTGAAATTGACTGAGCTCAGTTTCGTTGTACTAATCCCGAAATACGAACATTATATGAATTAATCATTAATTAATTATTAAAAAGGTTAAACTCAGAGAAACTATCAACAAACATTGTCGAACGATGAAATAAACATCGCCAACGTGTCCAGAATAGTCAAATTAGCTAGAATAGCCTATCCAACGGTCCAATTTGGACACAAGGGCAAAAGGTAATTTTGGGTCAAAACGGTGTCCGTGTCGGAGCCGTTTTGCACCGAAAAACGTGCAAGAAAATAAGTCTATAAAATATAACAAATTATATGTCCACGCAACCAGAATGTCGATACGAACCCAACGGTATCTCCAAAATTGGATTCCGTTGACCCGATCTCAATTTGGCCCGTTGACCAGAACTTAGAATTTCGGTTTGCACGGAAATGCGTGCCGGAGCCAAAGTCCTCAAAACTCAGCAAACTACATGTCAACGAGTCCAGAATGATGATACAAACTCAACGGTATATCCGGAATTGGATTTCGATGAGCCGATCTCAAAATGACCCGTTGGCCCGGACATTGGTGTCTGACTTGTACCGAAATGCGTGTTCGATCCAATGTCCACCAAAACCTAGCAAATTATATGTCAACGAGTCCAGAATGACGATACGAACTCAACGGTATATCCGAAATTGGATTCCGATGAGCCGATCTCAAAATGACCCGTTGGCCCAGAAAGTGGGACCCGCTTTGTACCGAAATGCGTGTCCGGGCCCACGTTCTCCAAATCTAACAAATTTTATATGAAAACATGCCAGAACGATGCCACAAATCTAATGGTGGTGTCAGAAATGAAATCTGGAGTCCCGTGTTCAAAAATGAAATTTTACAAGTTGGAAATTACGAATTCGGACGGCCAACTTTGGCGTCGAATTCAACCAATCAAACAAGCTCAAAATGAAATAAAATCTAAAGGGGGCAGGAAGAGGGTTATACCAGCTTCGCATCGGAACTGGTAGCACACCAAACGGAGCTGCGGTGGAGGAGATACAAGCTGACGAAGTTGGCCCCACGAAACTGTCCAAATTTAATATAATTTAAACGGTCAACTTGGTGGCCGGTTTTCATGTATCAAACGATAAAATTAACGGACGAAATTTGACAGGGATGAAGGTGAATATACCGAGATTGCGATGGAGCAAAGAAATCGCCGATCCAACGGTCGGATCTCCAGGAAAATGTGCGCGAAGTCGCTGCGACAGGGTGAGATTTCAGCGTCGTTTCCGAGCTCGTCACGACGGGACGTCGTGCAAAACGCACGAATCGTCTCGACGGCGCGTCCCGGAGGACGTTGGCCGCCATGGGAAGGTACGCCGGAGCTCGTCCAGAGGGGGACCACCCACGGCGGGGTTGCCGGAGCTCGACTGAACGTCGGCGGCGACGGTCACGCGGCCAGCGCGCGCGCTCAAAGCTGCTGCCGCCGCTGCTGCATTGCGCCAGTGCGCGCGCGGTGGTGTAGCGAATGCAGCGACGACGCGGCAGCAAAGTGGCGGAGCACGGCGAGGTGGCGCGGGGCTGCTGTGAAGTCGGGTGGTGGAGGTGCGACGGTTGAATGATGGTGGTGGCGGTGTAATGAAGTGGTGGTGAAGGAGTTTGATGGAAGTAGGAGGAGGAAGAGATTGCCGAGGTGGACGATGGCCGACGGCGGCCAGGGAGGTGGCCGAGCCATGGCGGAGGGTCGACTGCCAAGGTGGAGAGGGAGGAGGAGTAGTTGCATGGTGTGGTCGGGTTTGAAATAAAGTTGCTGAGAGTTGTTTTTGTGTGTGGTTGGCTTGAGTGTAAAAATAATTCAAGGAGAGAGAAGGAGAGGATAAGAGAGAGAGGAAAAGTTGCTCCTAAATTTTAGGGCCGGCAGTAGTCTATGGGTTGGCTGCTATGAATGGTGATGGAAAATCTATGGTGAGGATTTAAGGGGTGGATCTAAAGGCTAGAAATTAATGTAGGAAAAAGCCATTCCTATGAGAAATTGGATACATGAAAAATTCCAATAAAAATTAAAATAGATAATAGGGTATTAAATATTATTTTAGACACGGAAAAATGAGGGTGTCCCGATGGAGAAAATCATGGAGCTGGACTGGACTCGGTGGAGCCGGATTGGGTCAAAATCAGACATTGTGCAAAAATCGAATTAAAAAAAAGACGTTGATGATCATGTGTAAATAAGTTGCACATGGGGATTCCAATAGATGGGACACAAGTGGCGGACGGGTAGTAGGCTCAAAGTGGGCCATGTCCATAGTTGGGGCTGACAGGTTTTGGTCGACAGGGGACCCACAAATCAAGTTGGAAAATGAATGTGACACCGTGGCATGAAATAAAATTGGGTCACACGTCGGGAAAGTTGTGTGAATCAAATGGAGCCCAAGACGACGTGTCTGAGTGGGACACAAAGGTCATGGATGACGAGCGTCCCGAGTAGATCATCAATGAGGAGTTGGTTTCAAGAAACTGACTGGTCTTGCGCTCCCAATTTAAATGTCATGGTAACACGCTGAAAATGATCAAGAAAAAGAGTGGAAAAATAAATATCAATCAAATGGTCTAAACCGACCCGAAGTTCAGCGAAGCAGAAAGAGTACAAGGGAACAAGTTTGGATGGGACACTATATACCGTCATGAAGGTAATCGTGTCCACTCCAAAACTCGTGAAGAAGATTTCCAGAGTTGAACATCCCTGATACTCCAAATATCAAAGGCATGGAAAAGTACACTTAAGGAAAAATAACAAAAATAATTATTTATTGAAATTAAAATCAATCAGTAAATAAATAAAAATAAAAAAAATAATCCGAAATTCAGGGTGCTCACAATTAGCTAGATTAGGACATGGTGATCAACATTAGTTCTTGGCTTTTTGTGATTTGGTGTCTCCATTGCTCTAGATCTAAGTTTTCCTATTTTCGGATTTTGTATGGTTTGATCTATTTTAGTTGGATGTTTATGGGTTTTGATGTTTCCATGTGGAAGAGCATTCAGTTTCACTCCAGTTGGAGCTTTGGAAATCCAGATTTGGAGTTCGGATGGCCAAGTTCTGAACTTTTGAAGCTTTGGGTCCATCCATGGTGTTCTTGCTGTTTGGAGAAGACAGTGAGCAGTGTGCAGAGCTTCTTAGCTTACGCCACTGAGCCTTGGATACGCTTCCTGTTGGAAGCGTGTCTTCTGCGTGCGTGCTTTTGTGCGTACGCAGACTGTAGCGTGCGTGACTTTCATGTATGCTGCTCTCTCAGCGTGCGTGACTTTTCACGTACATTGCTCTCTCAGCGTGCGTGACTTTTCACCTACGCTGCTCCCTGTAGCGTGTGTGACTTTTCACGTACATTGCTTGCTCTCTCCCTGTAGCGTGCGTGACTTTTCATGTACGCTGCTCCCTTGAGCATGCATGACTTTTCATGTACGTGTCTCCTTGAGTGTGCGTGACTTTTCACACTGCTCTCCTTGAGTGTGCGTGACTTTTCACAAACACTGCTCTCCTTGAGTATGCGTGACTTTTCACGTACACTGCTCCCTTGAGTGTGCGTGACTTTCACGTACACTGCTCCCCTTGAGCGTGCGTGACTTTTGCGTACGCTGTCCTGCGTGCGTGACTTTTGCGTACGCTGCCCTGCGTGCGTGACTTTTACGTACGCTGCCCCCCTGACCCCTTGCTTAACCCATTGGCTCTTGGAGTTTTGGTCTTATTTCTTTTATGATTGGCTCTTCTATAGCCCTGTATATTGATATTTTATTAGATATTTTACGTCCATTTTATATCCTTACGCCTTTTTGTCCTGGACTTGATACTCACGAATTTACTGGATATGTTTGGAATTGATAATTGAGCATGACCTGATACATCTTGAATAGCTGTTGCGACGGCTACCTGACATGACATGACATGTATAATTAATCCTGACACCGTGGGCGATTGTGCTTGTACAAATAATCCAGTCCTGTCTTGTATCATGTCTAGGAGGGGACTCCTGAGTACCACGGTCAGGAGTACTTGCTGAATTGGACTAAGGTTAATAATTAGTATAATTCACTAGTCATGAAGAGATGTTCCCCAGTTACAGGCGATCCCGTTATCACGGTCGCAAATGATTGGACTTGTAGCCTGCCGACGAGTAGGGCACATTTCCAGCCCACTGTTATGTGGGGCACCCTCGATTGTCACTTGAATGATTGGACTCTATTGTCACTATAATGTATTGTACTCTCCAGATTGTCACTATAATGATTGCCTGGATAACCTGGATAGCTGCAGGGCCTGTGACTACTTGGAGCATCTCATTGCATCTTGCTAGTAACTAGGATTGTGATAACCCTAGTTAGTTAATGTAGAAAGCCGTAGACAATGATTGGCCGTGATTGCTTGGATGGAGTCTAGTCCAGTATAGGGTTGTCTAGAATTGATTGATTGTAAGATTGTACCAGAATGATTGATGATTGTCACTCCAGATTGTCACTATAATGATTGTCACTCCAGCTTGTCACTATAATGATTGTCACTCCAGATTGTCACTATAACGATTGTCACTCCAGATTGTTAATTGACCTGATTTCTTATATTTATCTTGCCGATAAATGGTGAGAGAAACCAAGTTCCGTTCAGACGAAGGGTTACAACCCCGATCCTTGTTTGGTTTACGGGTTGTAACCTAGCTATCTGAATAGTCCCATGGTTATCTCATTGTATATCATCCTGTCATGCTTTTTCATATATCCTGTCTTTTAGTGATTCTATGCAAGATTGTCTTTTACAATTACCCATCATGCTTTTCTTAAATTACTGTCTCTTATTATGTAATTTTATTATTGTGCTAATTTACTGGCTTTGGTTCTTATTTTGTGGCCTCCTTTGTGGCACTTGCTCTTCCTGGGGTCTGATCCAGCTGGTTTTGTATGGCCAGATACCGGAGCAGCAGCAAAGGATCTACCTGTCTTCCAGCCCGATGGTGGTCACCAGGCGTAACCAGGGCATCGAGTGGATTTCTTTTGTTCTCCCACTGTAATATTGTAAATTATTCTTTTGAGACGTTTAGCCGACGAGCAAGTGTTAGCTCGATTGTACTTACTTACTGTCTGCCTACGGGCTGTAACATGATTGACAAGCCCCGGGGGTTGATCATGTATGACTGAACTCTTGCTAGTCCTCACATTTTGTAACGACTAGCTTCATGATCATCTGGATATGTAATGTTTGGGACGCCTTACAATTGTATATTTGGTGATCTGATATCTTGTGATTATTATTAGTTGGTTGAGATTGAGACAATAGGCTATTTTATGACCTTAAGAGACTGATGGATTGTAGTGAAACCCTCACATATCTAGACAGCCGTGACCGTATAGCGGTGTGGATTCCATTCCGTTATACGTAGCTGGCTATGTCTGCCCCCGCTCTCCAGTATTCTGGTTCTGGGGCGTGACTGGTTTTTGTTATATATATAAACTATTTAGAGTAGAAAAATCTACAGCGTTCCACGCCGATTTTTCGGTGAGGGCTGGGCGTTGTCGCGTCACGTGCCCTTTTAGCGGGTGCGGGTCGTGACACATTTTAGTGGTAGCCCACGCAGGTCCTGAAGTCGCAATTAGTGCGATTTCGTAGTGGCGCTCGACTTAGAGTGCTATTACGAGCCTGCGGTACGTATCTAGGATAGGATATAGGCTAAGAGTGCTCAATCACAGTAGGATCTTTTCTTGCTTATCTTGTTTACCGTCTTTGATATCGATTTACTGCATTCTAGCTGTCCTCCTTTGATATTGCCTTCATGTGCCATATTGATATCTTCTTTTCAATTTGTCTCCAGGATAGTGATGACTCATTCTCCTGGCGAAGAGCACGGGGAGACGGAGAGGTCTGCCACCTCTGGCGGGCAGGCTCCGGTCACTTCCCCGGCTGATGGGACTTCAGTAGGAGCCCTCGGGGGTACTCCTCCAGCAACCTCGATGACAGTCCCTGGGGTTGCGGGTGCTCTTTCCGTAGTGCCGGGAGCTGTCGGAGGCGCTCTTCCTCCTCCTGCGCAGCGGATTCCTCCGCCAGTTGCAGACGTACTTCCACCTCCACCTCCTCTGCCTACAGATATGGGGCAGATGTTTACCTTCCTCCAGCAGATGCTGGAGACTCAGAGAGCCCAGGCCGAGGCTCAGCAGAGGCAGACAGACGCGATACGTCAGGGCATGGAGGATGCCCATCAGTTGGCCCTTGCAGCCGTGGAGCAGAGGGCTCCTCATCCGGGGACGCGTACTAGGTACGGAGATATCCAGGACTTTAAGAAGCTCGGGCCCCGTGACTTTAGCGGGACCGAGGGTGTGGTCTATGCAGACGATTGGCTCGAGGATATCGAGCGGCAGATGAGGGCCTCCCGCCTGGCAGACGACCTGAAGGTCGAGGCGGTAGGTTTGCAGTTGCTAGACATTGCACGCACCTGGTTCAGGAACGAGCCAGCCCTAGCTGGAGAGGGCCATACTTGGGCAGAGTTCAAGCTCCTCTTCAAGGAGAAGTTCTTTTCCCCCACGGACAAGATTGACCTGGTACGACAGTTCCAGGATCTGCAGCAGGGCAGTCTATCTGTGGAGGAGTACGCAGCGGAGTTCGGCCGTCTGAGCCGATACGCAGAGTACATGGTTCGAGACCCGGAGATCAGGGCGAGCCGGTTCAGGGAGGGACTCTCTTGGGATATCAAGCACCTCATTCCCTCCTTCTATGAGACGTATGCCCAGATCTACGCGGAGGCCCGCAAGGTAGAGCGGGAGTGGGGCTTGAAGCCCAAGAGGGAGCGTGATCATTTTTCGGGGGCTACTAGCAGCGCAGGGGCTGCTAAGCGCCCTCAGCTTCAGCATCGTTCTTTCCAGCATCACCAGCCGCAGGTGCAGGCCAGAGCACCAGTTCAGCAGCAGGTGCAGCACACCCAGCAGAGGCAGGCTCAGCATGGGGCTCCTTGCAACTTCTGCAAGAAGCCTGGTCACATCTGGGAGATCTGCCGGAAGAGGCTGGGCTTGTGCCTCTATTGCGGGGAGGCTGGACATCAGTTGAGAGATTGTCCTACGAACCATCGCCGTGCAGCTCAGGGAGCACAGAGTAGGCCACCTATGGCACCGCATCACGTCCTCCACCAGCAGCAGGATATACCCCGCCAGGACAGGGCTTTTGCGATGGCAGTTGAGGATCCTGCACGCATTGGACTAGGAGGTAGGGTCTTGCTCTTTCTTTTACCTGTTATCTCCGCCCATTGATTGATGATTGCTTTCTTAGTACCTTTAGTTTGCATATGTGATGATCATGCTAGATTAAATAGAAAACCCTAATGAAGACTGCAATAACACGATACTGTAGAGATTTAAAACCATGCATGTGTTCTGATTTCCTGGGTTACATGTTATATAACTTAGGATAAAATTTAGTAGACCTTGATTGTTTGGTGCTTGACCTAGAGAAGAGTACGACCGTTTGAATTTCGAGGACGAAATTTTTTAAGGAGGATAGATTTGTCACCCCCAATTTTCGAATTAGGGGTATTTTCGTCATTTTTCAATTTTTATAATTTTTAGGAATTTTATTTGATTTTATGTGATTTTTGGGATTTATTTGGGTTGGTTTGGATTTTATCCAATTCGGACTCAAATTGGAGACCTGGGTAGCCTGGACCCTAGTGGGACCCACATACTAGCTGGGCTTGGCCCACATACCATCATAATTAGGTTAGAATTCATAAACCCTATTTTTTATGGCTTAATTAGTCAATTAGAAACAAACCGAACCAAACCGATTTCAATTTGAACCCAAACCAAGTCTAATGGGTTGGGGGCTCATTGGATCCCCAACCCAAACCCATTAGGCCAAGCCATGGCCGGCCATGAATAGCCCCCCCCCCCCCCCCCTTTCCTTCTCCATTAAGAAAAACTCTCTCTCTCTTCCAAACTCCATTTTCTTCCAAGCTTCTTCTTCCTCCAAGAAAAGAAATCTAGGTATGCTTCTAATTTGTCATTTAATCCTCCTTTACATTTATTTCCTTCACCATTAGTGTAGAGAAGAGGATTCTCTACACTTTGCCCATAGAAAATTGTAGGTTTCCTAATAATCTAGGTTAAGGATTTATTTGGGGGTTTTTCCATTAGAGTAGTATATATATATATATATATATATATATATATGTGTGTATGTATTTATATATAATTATTTGTATTCATGTGTATGTAGAAGTGGTGGTTGTGTCATGAGGTTGTGTAAGAGTGGTAGAGAGAGTGTGAGAGGGTGATGTGTGTGTTTGGGTGGTATATATATATATGTATATATGTATATATGTATTTGTGTGTGTGTGTAGAGAATGGTGGTGGTGGTGTTTGTGTCATGTGAGTGTGTGAGAGTGTGAGTGAGCTTGTGTGTGTTTGTGAGGGTGTGTGTGTATGTTTATATATATATATATATATATATATATATATATATATATATATATATATATATATATATATATATATATATATATATATATATATATATATATATATTTTATATGTGTTTATATATATATATATATATATATATATATATATATATATATATATATATATATATATATATGGAGATGTGTGTGTGTGTGTGTATATATATATATGTATATGGAGATGTGTGTGTGTGTGTGTGTGTGTATGTATAGGTATGTATAGATGAGGGTGTAAGTTGTGGAGATATATATATATATATATATATACATATATATATATATATATATATATATATATATATATATATAAAATATATATATATATATATATATATATATATATATATATATATAAAATATATATATATATATATATATATGTATATGGAGATGTGTGTGTGTGTGTGTATATATATATGTATATGGAGATGTGTGTGTGTGTGTGTGTGTATATATATATATATGTATGGATATATATATATATATATATATATATATATATATATATATATATATATATATATATATATATATATATATATATATATATAGAGAGAGAGAGAGAGAGAGAGAGTAGAGGAAGGAGGGAAGGAAGTAGAAGAAGTATAGGAGAAGAAGAAGTAGCAGTTGCAGCAGCCATAGCAACAGCAGCAGCAGTTTGAAGCAGTAGCAGTAGCAGCAGTAGCAGGTCCAGCAGTGGCAGGAGCCACAGCAGCAGCAGCTGCTATGAAGCAGCTACAATAGCAGCTGATTCCCCCCCCCCCCCCCCCAATTCACCCTTTATACCCCCTTAAACCCCCCCTATATATATATATATATATATATATATATATATGTATATATATATATATATATATATATATATATATATATATATATATATATATGTATATATATATATATAGATGTATATATGTATAGGATAGATAGATATATAGAGGATTAGAGAGTTAGAAATTAGAGGAAGTTAAAGAAAATGAGAAGAAGTAGAAGAAAAGAAGTTAGAAGAAGTAAGGAGATTAGAAGAAATAGGAGAAGGAGAATAGGAAGAAAGGGGAAAAAGAGAATAGAAAATTTAGAGATTGAAGAGGATAGGAAAAGAATGGAAGAGAAAATTAGAATAGGAAAATAGAAGAAGTTAGATTAGGAAGAGAATTTAAAAGAGGAAGGAAGGAAGGAAGAGGAATTAGAAGAATAGGTTTTTAGGAGAAATCGACTTAGAGGGCGAATTTGAGCCCGGAGTATTGGATCGCGACGAAACTTGGCGTGGAGTTAGAATACGTGATTTAGATTTTGCGGGTAGGCTCCCGAGTGGAAATCGGGGTCGTAGGGCGCCGGTATCGCGCCGTATCGGTGCGTATCTTGAAATATTCAAGATTTTGGCAACGGGCCGTATCATGGACTGGATGTCCATGTTACCTAGGTATTTTGGTAGGTAATATATGTATAGGCTAGTATCATACTATCCTGGGGAGATCGGGTCAAAATATCAAGCGTAGATAGGCTAACTAGCTAATCGTCGAAGTTGGAATTTTGCCCTTTTTAAGGGTAAAATAGGAATTTGGCCTATGGCCAAGAAATGAGTTTCGAAGTCCAAGATGGACTTGGATATGGATTGTAGAGGTTGGTAATGGGTAGAAATAGCCGTCTAGACCTAGTCTTGACCCCGGTTGACCACGGTTGACTTTTTAGACCAAAAGTCAACTATGAGTCAACACTTTGCCCAATTTAGTTCCAAATTCCATTAGACTTGGGCAGTTGACCAAAAGTCAACTATTAGTCACCATTGACCAGAGTTGACCAGAGTTGACCAGTTGACCAAAAGTCAACTGTAAGTCAACCGTTGACTCAAATCGACCTAGATTAATTCCGTTTGACTTGCATTGACCCAGTATGACCTAGCTAGACCTAATATGACTTAGGTTGACCTCGTACAGTCTAGTTTGACGTGTCTTGACCTAGAATGACTTAATAGGATTTAAATTGATTTGACTTTACTTCCTAAACATAGTATTGATACGTCTTGTTCTCTATAGGTCCTCGAGACGCTGCATTTGCTCCAGTAGACATATCATACCATATTATAGGCGAGTACATTCTCTGACACTTTTCTAATTTATAATGATTGTTATGATTCATGTAATTAGTGTGGATATGTTTGTTCTCGACACATTGGTCACACGGATTGGTATTCATGGATCCCGACATGAGATGTTATTCCTCGTTATCTTGGTATATCTTGTGCAAGCCCCTTGTAGTTCTTGTGAAGTATATGGACACCGATTCTCGAGAAGACTTGCTCCCTTCTCGTAGAATCCTGTGTCGTAACGTGTCTTGCTTGGATCCACTCTACCAGTCGGGGACGGGGAGTACTAGTGTAGATGTGTGGCCATACCCGCCTTGTATATATTGTGAACCTTGTGAATGCCAATCCTACACCACACGTATGATTAGCTAGATCATAACCTTGTGCAGACCCAATCCGGCCACATGTTGTAGCTAGTATTCACACACCTAGATATATGATTCTTGATTCTTGTACATGCCATGATCAATTTACTTGCCTTGTTCTAGCTCTAGTTTTACAGCTTACCTTGCCATGATACTCACATGTACATTCCATAATTTTCTTGTATATACTCTCTATTTACTGTCTTATAGCTTTTGTCATATCTTGTGAACTGTTGTTAGTAGATTGTACTCGTTCCATCCTGACAGGATATGTTGAAAATATTACAGATACAGACGAGGGGGGTTACTGTACCTACTACGGTCCGGATGACGTAGTGGGCCTAGACCTGGAGACTTTGGTCCAGCAGGGCTTAGCTCCGCCTGGCGAGACCTTACATATTACTTAGTTAGAGTAGGTCTTTTGTACTGGACATTGTCTCCAGCTACTTTTGAGACTGTTATTATTATGGACTGTATTAGAGACTTGGACTGTATATATTCTTGTGTTGGACTTGACAGATTATTATTTTATTATCGTCTTGCTGTCTTTATCTTTCAGTCTTTACTTTGTTATCTTAGAGTCGCGATTGAGTACTCATATATATATTCATTGCTTGTCCTCCGTTCGGAGTTGACCATATTTTCGATAGGTTTTTGTTATATATATAAACTGTTTAGAGTAGAAAAATCTACAGCGTTCTACGCCGATTTTTCGGTGAGGGCTGGGCGTTGTCGCGTAACGTGCCCTTTTAGCGGGTGCGGGTCGTGACATGCTCAGCGTGCCCAGCTTCTTCAACTTCTCGCTGGCTGCAGAGTCGAAATGGGAACGGGTCCTCTTTGTCGGCCCGGAGCTCTGACTCGCACTCGTCGCCGCGCTACCGGTTTTCTCTCCTCCTCTGACGCGGGTCATAATTAAGAAAAGAAATTTCGTACCTCTTCTTCACATAAATATCATTGCCGCCTTGTACTCGAGCCTCCTCGTCTGTGACGCTATCCAACTTCTCGGTGCCTACATTGTCACTCGAATCTCCCCTTCGACTCGTATCGTCATCTTCTTCGTCTGTCTTTTCGCTTCCTGTCTTGCAATCATCTGCTATCACCGCCGACTCATTCGACTCCTTCTCCGAGTCTTCCTCCTCCTCCTCCTCCTCCTTCTCGGAGTCATCGGAGAAGGAGTCGAATGAGTCGGCGGTGATAGCAGATGATTGCAAGACATGTAGCAAAAAGATAGGCGAAGAAGAGGACGATACGAGTCGAAGGGAAGATTCGAGTGACAATGTAGGCACCGAGAAGTTGGATAGCGTCACAGACGATGAGGCTCGAGTACAAGGCGGCAATGATGTTTATGTGAAGAAGTGGTACGAAATTTCTTTTCTTAATTATGACCCGTGTCAGAGGAGGAGAGAAAACCGGTAGCGCGGCGACGAGTGCGAGTCAAAGCTCCGGGCCGGCAAAGAGGACCCGTTCCTATTTCGACTCTGCAGCCAGCGAGAAGTTGAAGAAGCTGGGCACGCTGAGCAGCCCGTTATGCCTTGTTGAGGACGATCCGGAAGACAATGCTGATTCAGTTTTGCCTTCCTTGGATGGTATTGATTCTGTAGATCCGTGTATAAAAGAGGAAGAGATTGGGAGTAGAGTGGACCCGGAGGAAAATGAGAGATTGGAAGCTGGGTCAATATCCAAGAAGCGAAAGAGAGTCGAGGATTCTGATAGGTTGTCGTATCATCATTGCCGAGGGATGAGGGTCGGAGGACAGTCAACTTTATCTACGGCTACATAGTTTCTGCCTCGCCAGTCGAATGGCTGCAGGACTATATCCTTATCACCATGTCGTACCGTAGATTAATGCAAATGGAGTTGGAGCTGGAGCCAAAATACAGTTGGTACTAACCTCAATAGAACAAACAATCTCACAGCTCAAAATACTAACACATGCTCACGCCTTACTCTTGTGACACTCCCTTTCAAACACAAACACACACCTATATATTCCCTTACACATGTTGCCATGTTACCTGTAAAAATAGAAAACCCTTGTTGTCTATAATAAGACACAATTCTACAAAGAGAACCATACTGTAGAATTCACACTTTAAGACAATAGATGAAGGAAGACTTGTATGGAGGATCGATAGGGTTGAGCGATGTCATTTTATTCTACAAAGAGAACCATACTGTAGAACTCATACTGTAGAACTCACACTTTAACACAATTCTACAAAGAGTTGTCATAGGGTGTTGAGCGATGTCATTTTATTCTTTTCTTCTTCTTGGGATTTTTGAGTATTGGATCTTGAGACATATATAGCTAGAACTTACGAAGAATGGAGTACCATACTTCAACAAATAGATGTTGACTAATTGGTTCATATACTTGTTGTCTAAAATAAGTGTAGGAATGTTGCAAGGTGAAATAATGTATCAAACACTATATCGAAACCCAAACCCAATATGCAAATCCAAATTAATACGAAAATACACAAGTGTATGTAGGGGATTAAGTGTACAGAGGTGAAATACATATATATACATGCTTGGGGGTGTCCACGTGTCCAACAAATGGACACAAAGTGTCCAAAACCTCACGAACATACTGTATCAGTGAACACATGGTCGTAATGTGTCCCCATGTCCATTTTGGACACGAAAAACACCTCAATTAGGGTTAGGGTTTACCTTCAGTCTCCTCGCGGTGGTGGAGGAGGAGGACAAGTTCGGTGGTGGAGGAGGAGGGGATTAAGTGTACAGAGGTGAAATACATATATATGCAAGCTTGGGGGTGTCCACATGTCCAACAAATGGACACAAAGTGTCCAAAACCTCACGAACACATTGTATCAGTGAACACATGGTCGTAATGTGTCTCCGTGTCCATTTTGGACACGAAAAATACCTCATTTAGGGTTAGGGTTTACCTTCAGTCTCCTCGCGGTGGTGGAGGAGGAGGAGGATCTCGCGGTGGAGGAGGAGAAGGGGCTCGCGGTGGAGGAGGAGGAGGAGGAGAAGGGGCTCGCCGGAGGGAGGAGAAGGGGCTCGCGGTGGAGGAGGAGGATGAGCGGCGCCGGAGGGAAGGGGGTCGGGCTGTCGTCGAGGTCGGGGAAGAGGGGCGGGAACAAAAAATTTGGGGAGAGGGAGAAATAAAAAGTCGAACCGAGGAAACCCTATTTAGCGGAAGTTAGCGACGTCCGTAAATACGTCGCAAAGCGTCGGCCTTCCTTTAATATTCGGCGACGTCTTAATCTTTGCGACGCTAAACGTCGCTAAACTAATAAAACTAGCGACGTTTTTCGACAAATCAACGATGTTGATTTTTATTACACTAAAGGTGGTCGCAATATGTCGCTGTTGGTCGCTATCAGCGACGTATTGTGACGCATACATTTGGAGTCGCTAAATCCAATAAAATTAGCGACGTTTTAAGTCTGCGTCGCTAATTTCGTCGCTGATATGACTTATTTTGGTAGTGTTACATATGGATCTATCGGATCCTACCTCTCCTTTAACCTTTTTGCTACATGGACTTCATCCGACCCCACCACTTTTCGTCCTCCTCCAATCAAAGTCCGACACGTGATGGTTGTAAGAAAATTGTAATTATTTTGTTGTAGACATAGCAAAGCTCAAAAAAATTTGAACCATGAATAGCATTTTTTTATTTCTAATTTTTCTATATAAGAGGAAGAAACTATATAAAAATGCATATGAAGAAAAAAGTTTTGGAAAATTTGAAGCAGCGGGATGAATCGCCGATTCAATTGGCAAAGCTAGAATTCCAGCCAACTAAGTTGGCAAAAATTTACAAAATTCCAAGCCAACTGAGTTGGCGAAAAGATGAAAAGAATTTCAAGCCAATTCAGTTGGCGAAAACAAAGGCCATGGTGTACAGTTGGCAAGAAAACTAAGCCAACAGAGTTGACGAAAAAGGAGAAAAGACTCTCCAGCCAAATCAGTTGGCAAAAAGTAGCTTTATTTCATCTCAAGCCAACTCATTTGCTAAAACAACCCCTCAAGCCAACTCACTTGGGTAAAAGTTTTCCTCAAGCCATTTCACTTGGCTAAAAGTTTCCTTGCCATTTCACATGGCCACATGTGTAATTTCATGCCAAGTGATTTGGCAAAATTAAACCCAAGTCAAGTGAGTTGGCGTTTGCTTTTACTCTAGTCAACTCACCTGGCGAAATTTTGAGAAACTTTGCCACCTCTGCGTATACTACTCTAAAGCCAATTGAGTTGGCGATCCATCCCCTAAATTGGAAAATTTAGAAAGTTTTTCCTTTCCATGCTAGTTCATACAACTTCTTTCTCTTATATGAAAAACAAAATTCTGGTTTGTTATTTATACAATTTGGAACGAACGAACAATAATTTCTTAATATTTACTTATTTAGAAAGAGAGAACAACAATCCATTATAAATAATTATCTAACTATTCATATTAAACTTTCAGTATTTGTTCAAATGGTGTCTGAGAAATGTTATGGTTGCTGTTTTAGTGATCGGTTAACTTTGTACATAAGTTTTACATTTTGGTTTAAAAAGTATTTTTGATGAAAATCGTTAAAAAATGAACATATGATAGTTACGTGTCTTATTTTTTTTGGTTATTTTTATCATGATCAGCCGATAAAGCTATAACTGATTGTAGAACTGTTATTTTGTATTCGACAAAATCTATTTGTTTATGTATACTTTCTTCTAACACCAATATTCTTAGTAAAAAACCAAAAAATATAACAAAATAATTATATAAAAAGCCATGTGACCTTGACATGTTCATTTTTATCGATTTTTATAAAAAAAAAATCACCAACAGTCTAGTTCATGCATTTTTTAAACCAAAATATAAAATTTGGGTACAAAATTAACCAAAATAAAGTTCGATAACCAGAACGACAATAACTACATTATCCAAGCATCATTTGAATAATTAACTCTAAATTTTAACGAACAATTTTTATTAGTAAAATGTTTTATGTACCTCCAAAAATTTCCTCCTCCATGTACCTCCGTCACGTGACCCTCTTCTATTGGTTCATGTCTTCCCCCCAACTCTCTCTTCTATTTGCTTGGGTCAATAAAGCAACGCCATGTGACGGAGGAACATGGAGGAAAAAAAATTTGGAGGTACATATAACATTACTCTTTTTATTAATAAACATAGATGAAAGACATTTTGGAAATAAAAACTTCTAACTCGTAGACACCACACTCATGAACTCCTCGTCCATTTCAAGTGCTGCCATGTACTCCGGCAGCAAGCACACCTCCAAGTCCACGCTCCCTCCCCCCTCCCTCCCCGGGTACGACGACACCTTCCCGTCGAACTTGTTCGCCGCTCCGCTCCGCAGCGCCACCGCCTTCCCCCACCCGAAGTCGCACCCGTACATGTCGAACCTCGGCGAGCTCCCCATCATCACGCTGCGCTTGTCGAACCCGCTCAGCCCGTACACCGCCGGCCTCTCGTGGTACTTCCTCACGAGCCCCCGGATCGCCCCGTCGTCGTGGGACCGGACGGCCTCGTGCAGCAGCGCGGCCGCCCATCCCAGCCCGTGGCGCAGCAGCTCCCCCACCGTCGTCGTGGTTGCCATCGGGTATATCGAGTTGCCGAAGTAGTGCGGCGAGAGCGGCGGCCGCAGCCTCCCCCGGTTCTGTATCGCCAGCCGGCAGCTGGTCGGCTGCTCCTCCGTCATGCCGCGCGCGCGCGTGATGGAGCGCCACATGAGGGAGGACAGCGCTTGGAAGGAGGAGATCGTGCCGCCGGCGGCGGCGACGAGCTCGCGTTCCGCGTTGGCTTTCGCCTTGAGCTTCGCGATGGAGTGGGAGGAGAAGTGGAACATCCTCTCCCGGAGGGGGGGCGGAGCGAACCTCTCGAGGAACTCGCTCGGGTCGGAGAACGGCAGCTTGACGGGCGGCGCCTCGCCGTCGATGAACCAGCGGTCGTGCACCGGAGGCTGCGACAGCGCGAGGCTCTCGTTGTTCCCGGACCGGGCGATCTCGGCCCAGGAGTTGAAGAAGTGCCAGAAGGAGGTGCCGTCGCCGACCACGTGGTTGAAGCAGAGCGCGACGAAGGCTCCTCCGTCGGCCAGCTCGGTGAGCTGGACCGCGACGAGAGGGATGGAGTGGCCGTCGTGGTTCAGCGCCAGGTTGTACGGGAAGAAGTCCTGGACGAAGGAAGGGACGTCTCGAGAAGTAGTGGTGAGCACTTGCGCGACGGTCACGCCGGCGGCCGACGCGTGGATGAACTCCGCGCCCCCGCGGTCGGCGCTGCAGTCGATGGAGACGTGGAGGCCCGATCCGCCGGGGGCTCGCTCGGTGGCGAGACGGCCGGCGAGGGGGTGGAAGTGGCGGAGGGCGAGGGAGAGGGAGGACTTGAGCTTGTGGGCCAGGTGGTCGGCGGAGGGGAGGGGAGTGGAGAAGAGGAGGCCCTTCTGGATGTAGTGGGCGGAGAGCATGGCGACGTCCCATACGGAGAGGGGCAGGTTCTCGACCGCGGCAGCGGCGGCGGCGGCGGCGGAGTGCGGTGGAGGCGGCGCAGGCTTCACCGTGCATTTCGAGATTTGCTGGACCAGGGGAGGTGGTGAAGCCATCGTTGGCATTGCCCACACAATTACGATTGGTATGTGATCTACTACTGTAGAGGGTCAAGTGATGCATTCGTTTCCTTTCCTTCTTGTTATTTATACAGAAGAAAACATGGGTTAGTGCTGTCAATCATGTCTAATTTAAAACCACTTTCTTGTCTTTTGTGTGTGCAAGTAGAGTTTAAAAAAAAAAAACACTCAAGAAAAAAACTTTCTTGCCTTTATTTGTTGTTTTTTTTTTTTTTTTTTTTTTTTTTTTTTTTTTTTTTTTTGAGTGTGTCCACTTCTTAATGGTGCTTGGAGGCATGCCTCCAAGGGGGCTCGAACCCGCACCACTACGCCGGGTTGCTCCACCATTCCCAACGGGCTACGGCCACGGGGACTCTTGCCTTTATTTGTTGAGAAATTTAGAATAAAAATAGATTATTTATAAGTGCATAGTCAAAGTTGATCAGGACTATCCAATTTTTGTTAATTCAGGACTGTCACAATTTTTGACAGTCCTAGATACTTTATGGACTGCCAAAAAATATGACAGTCAAGCCAAACACGAGATGGACTGCCAGAAAATGACTAGACCATAATCAATTTTTGCTGTGTCCTTATAAATAATCTTTAAAAAAAAAAGCTTTGAGAAGTTTGGTATTGTTACCTACTTTGACTTTATTTGTTGCGAAATTGCCTAGTAATTCCTTGATTCAAGTTTGGTGGCTATATTTGTTGCCACTGTTAAAAGAAGTTGTTGGAGACTTTCTTAGAGTCAATATTTGGTAGGTGAGTCTTGTTCTGCAAGCATAGGATTATTAATACAGTCAATCAAGATTAACTTAATATCAAAATTAAATTGTTCCTGCAACTTTTTTCTTTCTTCCAGAAGAATAGGATTAAATCCCAAAGTCACCTGTATCTTCAGCTTAGGAAAGTGTCCATACATAGCTCATAATATTTCTTCAAGATACAAAAATAAATGAGAAAAATAAAACGTTGCACCAGCCGGAAATCAAATCCGGGTGCTCTAGGCCATCTCCAACTAAGATTTATAAAATTGAGTTTCTATAAATTTCTATCCTAGTTGTTAGAGTTTTTACATAAAAATTATATACACAAAAAATACTCTCTAATAATTCTCATTTCTATCCTAAGTAACAAATAAATAAAAAAATTAATTGAATGAAGTAGTCCCCAATATATTAATTACATGTAGAAATCTTTATAAAAATTCTTAGTCCCACACTATTGCCATATATGATGGAAACTCGAATATAAATAATTGTTGTGAGTAGTTTTTGTTGTCTAAGCCATTGAATACATACTTCTATCATTTAAATGGTAGATGCATGGACCGCATTTTTGTTTTCATGTGAACTTTTTCTTAAAAAAAATTTAAGAGTTAGTCCATACCTAGTATACTTCAACCCTTATATTTTTGGATCCGCTTGTGGATAGATGTCAATTCCACAAACATAAGACAACTCATATGCTGGATGGTTGTAATCAGTCAGTGACAACTTTGGATTTTCTCTATCTAGTTCGTAGTCGGAGACGAATTATATAGGCATATGTTAAAGGCCACCTCCAAATTACTAAGGGCCACCAACTTAAAATTTTTTAAAAAATTACAAATTTGCCATTTTCAAAACACTAAGGGCCACCATCTTCTTCCTTTGTCTTCTTCCTCATGGGGACAAAACTCTATTGCAGGTAAGTAGATCCAACAAAACTTTGCCTTCTATAAAGTTCACAATTGCAGATAAAAGTACACTAATTAACTAAAACATATTAATTATGCAAACATAATATCATTACAAAGAAGCATGAGATCATCATGGTATTGGTATCTCTTGGTTTGTTATGTGAAAAGCTACTGAAAGTTTTCATGAAGAAATTAAGTCACCACAATCTTGTCCAGATGGAGTAAACCAATGGAAGAGCAGCCCTGACAAAGAAAAAGTCACCACATAACAAACTAGGGACACAACAAGCAATGCCATGTACCTGCAGAAAATGGATAAAGATACAGATATAAACCAAGTATTATGAATATGCTACAGTGACTGCAGGCTTGGCCTGCAGTCTTAATTACGTTGAGGACTGCAGCCTAGGCTGTAGTCCAATGTCGACAGAAGCTAAATGTGGACTTTGTCTACCCAAAAAAGAAGATGCTACAGTGACTGCAGGCTTGGCCTGCAGTCTTAATTACGTTGAGGACTGCAGCCTAGGCTGCAGTCCAATGTCGACAGAAACTAAATGTGGATTTTGTCTACCCCAAAAAAAAAAATGCTACAGTGACTGCAGGCTTGACCTGCAGTCTTAATTACGTTGAGGACTGCAGCCTAGGCTGCAGTCCTAATTTGCTGGATGATGGGAAAAGGCTAGGATGATGCTGATGTTATCCTGCATCTAATCTGCCTTCTTCACAACATTAAATAATAAACACTACGACTACAACCCTCTCTGTCTATTCTATGTTGTAAAGCTGGACCTCATTCCTCTTGGTACTTGGTTCATAATATTTCTAGCATTCAAATTTGAGTTGACTCCAAATTTTCATCAATGACTCCAGTGTTCTGAAATTTTGAGGGGACTTCGTGGAGGAGGGGAGGGGACTTCGTGGAGTAGGGGGGAAGGGGGGGCTGTCGGAGGGGGAGGAGACTTCGGGGAGGAGGGGGAGGGAATGAACGGGGGGGGGGGGGGGGGGGGGGCGCTGTCGGAGGGGGAGGAGACTTCGGGGAGGAAGGGGGAGGGAATGAACAGGAGGGAGAAAGGGGGAGGGGGCTGTTGGGTTTTGTTTTCTTTGGTATTTTTTTTTTTTTTTTTTGGTAGCCCTTAGTGAAATAATTCATTTTAGGTTGCCCTTAGTAAAAATATAAGTGTAGGATGGTTGTCCTTAGTAGATTGGTGGTCCTTAGTAATTTAGGGGTGGCTTTTAACATTTGCCATTATATATCTATCAATAAGAGCAATTTAATGTCTAATTCGGACCTATATGAATATGACGGTTGGATAGAAAGGTTTTTATTTTTTTTATTTTTTACATTACAACAGCACTTTAGATACAAAGAACTCGTGGTTATATGGAATGCTTTTGTAAACTCGGCAAATTGATTATATATCAATCCTCCACAAATTAATTTTTTTCATATGAAGCTGCGTATGCAATACTAAGGGTCTGTTTGGTTAGCGGAATTTCTCCACGGAAGTCAGTTTTTTCGGAAGTGCAGTGTTTGTTCTCTACTTTTGGTGTTTGGTTCATCCATGTAGAGGAGACAAGAACTCCATGATTTGACATTGTAGAGTTCTTGTCTCCTCCATTTTTCTTCCATCTCACTTCTAATAAAAAGGGAGGAAGTGCTCAATAGAACTCCCAAACAACGGTGGTGGTGGCGAGAACGCTGCGGCGACGTCGAGATCCGAGACCTCCGCAAGATTCGCGACCTCCACGAACGTCGAGATCCGCAACCTCCGCGACATCACCGAGCCACGGCGTCGAGCTCCTGCGTCGACCTCCACGAGGTCTGGCGTCCGTGACCTCCGCGACATCACCGAACCACGACGTCGAGCTCTGGCGTCTCCACGAGCAGAGAGAGAGGGGAGATGGGAAGAAAGGATTTTGGAATATGGGGAGAGAGAGGGTCCCTATAGAATGAGCTGTTGGTTTTTGTAAAGATTGTGGTTTTGTAAATAGCAGCTCATTTTGTTAGTTTTTTTTTTATCGTAATTAATATAATTATTTTAATATATTTTATTATGGTAATTAACATAATTAGGATATGTTCAATTATAGAAATGGATTTAAATGGGTTTAAAAGATTCTTTAATTGTTAATTCGATAAAATAATCTAATTACAATTGATCAATTTAATTTTGATAATTTGTTTAATTATGATAATTAATTTAATTTATTTTCATATATATATAAAACTGATTTTGTGTCAGTCATTTGTGTTGAGACTTGAAGTTATTTTATTGTGAATGGAATAACAACATATATATAGGAGAGGCTAGCCTCCTCTCCTATCATTCTAGCCAATGTGGGACTAAAGCCCAATAACACTATATATATCAACACTCCCCCTCAAGGTGGGCGAAAGATATTCACTAAGCCCATCTTGTCACATCCTCTCATCATGTTGATAGAACTAAGCCCCTTTGTCAGTCCGTCTGCTACCTGATCTTTGGTTGGAACATAGCCCAGCTCTAGTTCTCCTTTATCCAGTTTTTCTTTGATGAAGAATCTGTCAATCTCAATATGTTTGGTCCTGTCATGCTGCACTGGATTGTTGGCAATATTAATAGCTGACTGGTTGTCACACCATAGCTTCATCTTTGTTCCCTGGTCCAGCTTTAGCTCCGTCAGCATATTCTTCAACCACAACAGTTCTGTGACTCCCAAGGCCATAGCTCTATACTCTGCTTCAGCTGTTGATCTGGCCACTACTGACTGCTTCTTACTCCTCCAAGAGACCAAGTTGCCTCCTACAAATATGCAGTATCCCGATGTGGATCTCCTGTCGTCAGCACAGCTAGCCCAGTCAGAATCACAATAGCCCTCAATGCCTACATGATTATTTCTTCTGAAGATCAGTCCCTTCCCGGGGGCTCCCTTCAAGTACCTCAGAATCTGGTACACTGCGTCCATGTGACCTTCCGGGGGTCATGCATGTAGCGGCTTACTACACTTACCGCAAAGCTGATATCAGGTCGAGTGTGGCTAAGTAGATTAACTTGCCCACCAATCTCTGATATCTATCCCGGTCAAACTGGTTCTCCAGCTTCAGCATCCAGTTTAAATTCTGGTCTATCGGTGTCGTAGCTGGTTTACATCCCATCATCCCTGTTTCCGTAAGCAGGTCCAGTGCGTACTTCCTTTGAGAAAGAACGATTCCCTCATTATCTCGAGCAGCAATCTCAATCCCAAGGAAGTATCGAAGAGGGCCAAGATCTTTCACCTCGAACTCCTTGCCAAGTTTTACTTTGAGTTGGGCGCTCTCCTGCTCATCATTGCTGGATAATCATATCATCTACATATACTGCAAGCATGGTGAGATGGCCTCCACTCCGTCTGAAGAGACAGTGGTCAGATTGATATGCGATATCCATCCTATCATT